>SNQN01010480.1:0-21824 GCA_008642245.1 Bassia scoparia | reverse complement strand
AAATGAGTATGTTCAACATATTATTGATAAAATGTCTAAGAGAAATTCTCTGTACTATGAAATATATCAACTTTAACCAACCACCCAGCCTGCAAGAACCAAGCTCTAACTCAGGCGAGTGATTTATACTGTAGGGACTGTTATAACTGTAGGCTCATGCCTCATAGTCATGCATAAGTCAATAAAGCTGCCTCGTAAAAAATAATTATAAAACGGCGAAAGCTAGCTAGCGCTCCCGGGTGTTAGATAAGGTAGCTAAAAGTATAAATATTAAATTAATTAAAAAAACATTATTGCCACTGATCAATGTGTGATTTTAGCATGCATCCAACATTTTTCCCATTTAGGACATGCATTTTAATATTACTTAACTACACTCTGGGACGTCTTGTACCAATATCGATTTTAAAAATCTCCGCATTAAACATGGAGAGAAAAATTTCCAACCTTGAGGAATAATAATGTGCATTATGCAATGAAGTTTACCTTGATAAACTTATATTACTTCATGATAGCAGCACAACCATTTATGACAAAATGTTATTATCAAATTTTCTCAATTCCAATGCAAAGAAACAAATGAATTTTACTAACAAAACTGTATTTATAATACATAGAATCTACCTAGTTACATTGTTAGGTGATTGTACAGCTATGAAAACTAAAAGAAAAGAGCATACTCCTTCAATTGCTTAACCAGAGCATTTTCATCTAGTCCTTACTCCTAGAACAGGGCATGCAATTTGATAGTGAAGCAAGTGCTTCATATTATTTTCCTTCTTTTGTTAAGCAAAGCTAGTTTCACTTTAGATTTATCTAACACAAACTTTTTTTTCAATTGAAGTTATTGATGTTCAATTTTTGGTTCTTGAATATCATTTGTTAAGTATTAGTTATCTTATAAGCAGAACGATTATAGTTGGACACAAAAGGTTAGTTGAAATAACTGGTCAAGGATATTTTTGCAAAATTCTAGGAATAGAATTTGCTATTCATGAGTTTAATTTTGTCTTCAGGAATATCTATCAATCGTGTTATATTAATCGACATAAGAGTTGTTTCAACTCTACTGATAAGGACAGTCGCTCGCTCTGCCATATTAAATGTAATACATCTCTTTCATGGAATAACACCAGTGAGCCTTCAGATGCGGTTAAATGGGTAATGTTTGACATGCTAGTTCCAATATCTTTTCTCACAGATTTCCGCTAAGAAAGAAAAATTTCTCATTCATTGTTATCATGAATTAAAATATCTTCTAAGTCTAATTAGTGTTTATTTCCTAAATTTTTATTGATTTTGTTCTACGGAGCGTGTTGTGAATTTACACTCAATTTTTTCTGTAGTTTTTCTGGTATACTTTCATTCATTTGATGGTTTTCTCCTATATAAGGATGAGGTACACATTGAAAATCCTATAACTTCTCAACGTTGCCAATAATTACTCGAAGTTCAATACGAAAATTCTCACAATCATGATTTTTCTTTGCATTTATTCCTTGTTTGGACATAATAATTAGTCTATTTGACATATTAATCAAAGTTCGAGTTAATTATTAATGAATGTAACGTGCATTGGTAAATCAATCAAGAAACAGGACGACACTCCTTGTTTCTACTTTATCACATATTCCATGCATATAAATTTTTTTTTAAAATTCTTCCTATATAATAAGATGACCATTTAGAGGAAAGCAATCTTATCATTAAGTTACAGAACATATTATATGAATTAAAAACAAATGTAAAGTAAGTTATCCTAATGTGCAAAATCTACCAAGTACTTTTTGCTGATAAAACCGTTTCTTTGGATCAGCTCCAGCATCTGGCCTACACTAAAACTCTAGCATTCTCGATAATATTTAGTCCATGATCTCGTTGAAATATCTATTGCACCACGTAGAATGTGCTCTTGTTTGTCCACCCCCTTGCTCATGACTCTGGATTAAATAATATTTGTATTGTTTATAATTCCCCTTCCTAAGGGGTATAATTATTTATAATGTTGATGAAAAGTCTCACGCTTTCTATATTATGACATATTGTTCTTAATCTGTTACTATTAAGGCAATTATAAATTTGACATGCATAACTTGACAACTTTTTTCACAAGTTATATGACATTTATAGTTTTTGTTTGAGCAATATACTAAATACTAGTAAGTTACTTTGTTTCACCTGCCAAAATTGGTTGGTTATATCTTTCCACATCATTTAGTATTATTTATTACAGGATAACCCCTGCATCTTTCCATTTAATCATTTTTCTGGACTCTATTAATTTTTCGCTTTCACTCTCTGATGATATATCATTTGTTTAATTATGCGTGACTTCCTATCATCCATATTTTCATGATTGAACCTTTCTACCTATATTATTTTATAGCGCCTACTTGAAATAAACAAGGAAATATTTTGTTACTTTTCTATAGCTAAAAAGAGTAATGTATTCTCAAGTTCTAAACATATCATCGAACGAGATAGTCTATCAGGTAATTGATGATTCAGAAAAGTGTGTCATGTCTTTATTTAATGTATTAGAAGCTTTCAATATATCAATCAAGCCCGAGATAAGTATGATATTTTGTATTAAGGAGTTAATAGCATTCTTTAGTATCTAATGTATGCCTACAACCAATTGTGTATGTTTAACACTGTTCATTTGTCTCAAACAAAATGTGGAACATCTATAGTCTTTCTCAATCAAATTATTATATCTCCTTCACCTAATTCTGGTCCCCACAAACTGGCAATGAATATGTGCCCACGCCTCTTACTAATGTTTCACATACCCATACATATTGGGGTCATATCACTTTTCAGATTTTTCATGGACAAATCATCATAGTATATAGCTTATGCGTGGGCAAATTATCTATTTAAGTCATTATTTTCCTAATGAAAGGATATACTAAATCTTACAAGCATTTAGTTTCATTTGTTCTAGCTTTAATTTTATAATTTCTACATGTGGAAAAATGAAAATATCCATATCTGGACCCAAATTATTAGTTTAGGATGAGAATTGATTACTGATTGTCTTCTTCTCACTTGTCTTATTCTTAAATATAGCTACTTATTGGATGTATAGTTATTATTTTTGTTAAAGACTATTATTAGGTCATCTCTGTATTTTGGTATGTTTTTATAAACATTAATATATGAATCCATATATTTTTTTGCCGGCCGTTTTTCTTTTTTTTTAAAGTATCTATTTATCTCAATAGTCCGGTATGTTCTATATTCTCCATTCCCCCTCTATTCTGCAAAATCTTAGCTTCCGTTCCATCGGGATAATCATACCTAATTACAGATTTGGCATATTAGAATATCTATACATTTTGTCATCATATTTATACCCAATTTTATCTTACAAATGATAGCAAAGCAACCAAAACTTTTCCCTTCCACAAAGATCGCATCTGTCTTTGCGGACAATTTTCATATTTACTATGATCGCTCTACAATTTAGACTCAAGATCTAACCTTACTAAATATTTGAGTTCTTTTCATGTCTCTGCTGGGTGCATGTTATCTGTTAATTGAAGTAGTTTTCACKTGTCACAGAGCATTCATGGATACAAAATGCTAAAAAGGCACCAAATGTTCCTCTTGGGGATGTTGTAAAGTCAAGACTCAAACAATTTGCTATTATGAACAGATTCAAGAGGAAAGCTTTGAGGGTAGGTTTGCTACTTTCATGACTAATTGGTTCCTTATGACTAGGTTTTATGTGTTTGTATTGAATATTGAYAACTTCAATGGCGCRCACTGTATTATAGGTTATTGCTGAATTCTTGTCTGCTGAAGAAGTTGAGCATATCAAAGAAATGTTTAAAAAGATAGACACAGATGAAGATGGAGTCGTTTCAGTAGAGGAACTGAAAGCTGGGCTTCTTAAGCATGGCTCTCAGCTTGGAGAGTCTGAAGTACAGATGCTTATTGAAGCTGTAAGGCCCCCATTACTTAAAACTCCCCTCCCTCCTCGCTCTCCCCAAKCCCCCTTATTCTGGTACCCCCTTCCCAAACTAAGGCGAGATTCATGTGTTGAGGCAAGATGAATGGGATAAGCTGGCTTATATTGACTCAGTTTTAACTTTTAACCACTTTGTGTTTGTTAGTCCTCTCTATGTTTCAAAWTTTTYTTTCCATTTTGACTTATTTTTTWATTTTTATTAAAAAAAATGTCTCACCAAAAGATTCCAAGTAAAGAGTAAAGTGAATGTTKTGAGATGTTGGAACAATTGGAACYGTGATAGTCATCCTTGCCTTATCAGAGTTGTGAAGATGCAATGTTTGCTTTAGGAAAAGCCTTGGAATTGGATTCATGRTAGWCACCGGAGTAGTGAATGTTTTAATCTCTTGTTAAGCACTCAAAGACATGCCTGTGCCCCAAAAAAATCAAGGTGGATCTAGCTGTTGGAAAGCAAGATTGGTCATTAAAAATTAAGACCAGTGGTAATGGGYAGTCAGGATGACTGCCCTTTATCTACTACCGAAGTTGGAATTACAGATCGTCATCTTTCTCTCTTCCTTTTGTCCCCTCTGAATTCTTTTGGCACTACTTCAATTTGACAACAAGAACTTTAGGTTAGTATAAACTATAAAGCTACCACTTAAGCAATATATTGTTGTTTGCAGGTTGACACTTTTGGGAAAGGAACATTGGACTACGGAGAATTTCTTGCTGTTTCCCTTCATTTACAGAAAATGGCCAATGATGAACACCTTCATAAAGCGTTCTCCTACTTTGACAAGGATGGAAATGGTTTCATCGAACCTGAAGAGCTCCAGAATGCCTTGATGGAAGATGGACTTGAAGATTGCACTAATGTTGCCAATGACATCTTCCAGGAAGTGGACACAGACAAGGTATAGACCTCTGACTTTGTCTTTTTTTTTTTTTTTTTTTTTTTTTTTAAATTACAAAATACATATCATGAAGTTTTAGTAATTCAGAAAATCTAATATGTGAGTATTGCCTGTAGGATGGGAAGATAAGCTTTGACGAGTTTGTTGCAATGATGAAAACTGGAACCGATTGGAGAAAGGCTTCTCGGCATTATTCAAGAGGAAGATTTAACAACCTAAGCATGAAGCTTTTGAAGGATGGTTCTTTGAAGTTGGGGACGGAGTAATTACAGGTTTAGGTTTGTATTTGACCCCATTAAAATGGCCTAATACGAGGTCGTTTTGCATATATTTGGACCTGTGTTCTTTAATCATGTTATTGATTTTTGGGGGCTGGTGATTGGATTTGGTAGTGTTTTCTGGCTTGCAACGGCAAATCAGAGGTATGTTTGTAAAATCTTTTGTCAAATATTAATGAAAAGACTGCCATTTTGGCCTTAGTTACGACATGGGAATGTATGATTCAGTTTATACTTTTCATTAGTCACTACAGCAATTTGCGGGCGTTTTTTTTTTTTTTTTTTTTTTTTTTTGATGGGAATTTGCATTCGTTTTTAGCACAATATATTTCTAAGTATCTCATTGTTGTATGATTCAATTTACACCTAACATTATTGGAAAATGGAAACCTTGAAAATCTAAAATTTTGCATGGGATTTGTCCATTACTAATGTTTACCTTTTTTTAAACTAATTTGTTAAGCTTAATGTTAACATTAAGTACATTGTAAATTTGTAATGGACTAAGAGTTAAGAATTCAACACTCCTGTAATAGGAGGTCCTTGCTAAGTTGCTAGTGTGGACTCAGTAGAAAGCAAGAAGCAACATTCGGAGAATTGTATCAAGGTAAATCTAACTTTTCTGATGACCCAGATTTTGATTTAATCTGTATGATGTTAGATGTGCGAGATTTATACTTCTTTCGTTTAAAAAAAGTAGCAACAAACGAATTTTGACGTATGTTAAAGAAGATATTTAACAATGTAAACAGACAAATTAATCAATTTAATTTTAACACAATGAAGAATGACATAAGAACATCATTTTGTTAAAATTATTTTGAATAATTGTATTAAAATTACATTGATTAATTTACTTGTTTACATTGTTAAACCTCTTCCTTGAAATACGTCAAAATACATTTGTTGCGACTTTTTTGAAACCGAGGAAGTATTAGAATTTCCATTAAAAACATCTAA
Source organism: Bassia scoparia (assembly GCA_008642245.1). Classification (NCBI taxonomy): domain Eukaryota; kingdom Viridiplantae; phylum Streptophyta; class Magnoliopsida; order Caryophyllales; family Amaranthaceae; genus Bassia; species Bassia scoparia. The sequence goes on along the minus strand of SNQN01010480.1, from coordinate 15,714 downwards.
ATTCCTGTCATATGTGCGCGCACTTCTTTACTGCCCGTTGCTTGTTAGTAAACCCGAGTTTATATAGAAGAGAACTTATGAGGATTGAGCATTTGAGCTCCAGGTTCATCATAGCTAGTAAGATCTGTGTTGATTGCCCAGAGCAATTGATAGCAGCAATTGCACTCTGGACAATTGGAAATCCCTGCCAAGTATTTTGGTGTCGCCGCGCGTTGGTTGTGGGATTATCAATAATGAACTGGAACTTGTTTTTCAAGGGTCATTGCATGAAGCATTCATTTGATGTATTGTTTTCATATGTAATAATACTGAGGTACATATAGGTTGATTCTAGCTTCAAGTGAAAATATCCACAATTCATGCATGAAGCTTGATTGATTACTACTTGCTCAACCCACATATCCTTGTTGATCTGATCAAGTTCGATTTGCTTTACATGTTACACACATTTACAGTTAATTTTCCAAGTGCAAGGATGAGGAGCAACACTATTTGCTTTGAATTGGATTCTTCTTCAACTCATTTTGACACGAATTTTTTTTGCATAGACATCCCCATGACCTAATAGACCTGACACCCAAAAGCTGGACTAATCCACGTTTTTGGTCTATGAAATCATCGTTTAGTCGACCGTCTCAATTTTGCCAATAATTTCTCTTTTTCCTTGAGGGTCATGGGGGATGATCCACCGCCAAGTTTAAGACTCCAATGGCGATGTTGTTCTTCTACGACGTTTTGACGGCTTGGAGTTATGAGCAAAAGTCTTTCCAAACCTCATAAATCTCATGTTTTTGGTCTCCACTTTGCAGACATTTACTATATAATTGTGGGAGACCACAAAATTTTTTGCTCTTTCAACAAAAATCGATTCGGAGACTTCCTTTTCGTGGATGTGTTCATGTTTTTGAGCCCATGCAATCAACGTTTCGACGACGGTCTACATTTTCCCCGGAATTATTGCCACACCTTAAGGGTCATGGGATGATTTTCGTGATTTATAATCCACGTTTTTTACCCTGTAGAGTCTTCGTTTTCGTGGTCGGTCGAGTTTTGTCCTAAATTTCTCTCACTCCTTAATGGTCATGGGGATGGGTCCTCCCAAGTTTGGCCCAACGAGGTGTTGTGCTTTCCACGCGCGTTTTTGACGACTCGAAGTTCAAGACACGTCCTTCAAAACCTATAATGTCTCATCGGGTTGACCCCGAATTTTACATTGCGGGAACCAGCTATCAACATTTACTTTCTTTGACTGACAATCTGTCTAGATACCTCATTTTCGCGATATATAATCCACGTTTTAGGCCCTAAAATCGTCGTTTCGTCGATCGATTGACTTTTGCCACAAATTTATCGCACACCTTAGGGGTCATCTCTCACCAAGTTTTAGCCTCAAACGGAGAGTGTTGTGCCTCCCACGAGTGTTTTAATGACTCRAAGTTCARAAGAAAAGTCTTTCGAARCCTTATCATATCTTATAATTTTGGCCCCAAGTTTTGTGTGACACCATTATAAACGTGTGGGAACCAATCATCAACTTTTCATCTCTTTGACCAAAATTGGTCCGAAAACCTTATTTTTTTGTGGTGCATATAATCAACGTTTTTGGCCTTAGTTTTGACCGAAATTTCTCCCACGCATTAAGGGTGATGGATTGCACCTCTCCGAGTTTTACGCCCTAGTACAGAGTCTTGTATCTCCCACGCACGTTTTGACATTTTGTTAGTTTCGTCATTTACGGACTTCAAAACCCCATCATATCTCCTAATTTTTGCCCCAAATTTTGCGAGGCTTCTACATAGGGTTGAGGGAACAAAACGTCGAAACAATCGTTGGAGGCTCTACGCTCAGTATTTAGTGTCGAAACTTGTCGAAGAGTCATCCCCCCACACTTTGGACGAAAAACATGGATTATACATAGCTAAAGATAGACTTCCAGTCAATTTGGGGGAAAAAATTCCAAAAATCTTAGGCGCAAAGGATTCCGTATGCGGGACTTTTGAGTCTAGAATAACAAAACGTCAAAATGACGAAACGCTCGTATCTGACACTATGCTTAGTATTTGGGGCAGAAACTCTCAGAATTGTCATTCCAAATAACCCTTAAAGTGAGGGAGAAATTTTGGGCAAAGCCAAGATGGGACATTGGGACGTCGTTTTTTTTTTGCAGAAAATTAAAAAGTGGATCCATTTATCAAAAAAATGACGTATTTGGAAAATTTTAAGATAAATTGCCGAAATTTTTAACATGGGTTCTCACATTAATATGACGATGCCAAGAAAAATTTGGGGCCGGAACGAGGAGATTTGGTGGAGTTTCGGAGGCTGCAATCCAAATTTCAAGAAAAAGCGACAAAATGTAGAAACTCCCGTGGAAAGCACAACACTCGGTATTTGAGGGCGAAACTCTGGGAATAGTCATCTCTCATCCTCAAGGCGTGAGATAAATTTCAGTCAAAACAGAGTCGAGTCACTAAGACGACGTTTTTTAGTCGGGAAACGTGGATTATAATCCACGGTTTTCGGCAAAAAAACAATGTTTAGGTGACCCGACCCGATTTTGTCCAGAATTTCTGTCACACCTTCTAGGTCATCAGAAATTACTATTCCAATAGTTTCGAACCCATATACTAAGCGTGCAACCTCCTACGACCGTTTCGACGTTTTCTCGTTTTTTCTTTGACGGACTCAAAAGTGCCCCGTATGTACTCATTTGGGCCTCAAGTCTTCCTTGGACCCATCATATTATCATATGAACCCATGCTAAAAAATTCGGCAATTTTTCGAAAATTGTCCGGAGACCTCATTTCGGTGATGTATAATCCATGGTTTCGGCCAAGAAAACCATGTCTCTGTGACCCGACTTGATTTTTTCGAGAATTTCTGTCACACCTTTTAGGTCATGGGAAATACTATTCAAACAATTTCGGATACAAATACTAAGTGTGCTACCTCCTACGACCGTTTCGACGTTTTCTCGTTTTTCTTTTAACAGATCCAAAAGTGCCCCATATGGACTCTTGGGCCTCAAATCTTCCTTAAACCTATCATATTATCATATGAACCCACGGTAAAAATTTCGACAATTTTTCCGAAAATTGTTCGGAAACCTCATTTGGGTGATGGATAATCCATAGTTTTCAGCCAAAATACCATGTCTCGATGACCTGACTCAATTTTGTATAGAATTTCTGTCACGCATTTTAGGTCATGAGAAATTATTATTCAAATAGTTTCGGACCCAAATACTAAACGTGCTACGTACTACGACCGTTTCGACGTTTTCTTGTTTTTTCTTTGACGGACTTAAATGTGCCCCTTATGGAGTCATTTGGGCGTCAAATGTTCCTCAGACCCATCATATTATTAGATGAACCCATGATAAAAATTTCAGCAATTTTTTCGAAAATTGTGTGGAGACCTCATTTCGGTGATGTATATTGTTTTCGGCCAAGAAACCATATCTCGGTGACTCGATTCAATTTTGTCGAGAATTTCCGTCACACCTTCTAGGTCATGAAAAATTAGTATTCCAACAATTTCTGACCTAAATACTAAGCGTGCAACCTCTTTCCACCGTTTCGACGTTTTCTCGTTTTTCCTTTGACGGACTCAAAAGTGCCCCGTATGGATTCATTTAGGCCTCAAATCTTCCTTGGGCCTATCATATTAACATCCGAACCCATGGTAAAAATTTCGGCAATATTTCCGAAAATTGTCAGTAGACCTCATTTTTGTTTTGTATAATTCATAGTTTTCAGCCAAAAAACCATGTCTCGGTGAGCCGACTCAATTTTGTCTAGAATTTCTGTCACACCTTCTAAGTCATGAGAGATTATTATTCAAACAGTTTCGGACCCAAATAATAAACGTGCTACCAACTACGACCGTTTCGACGTTTTTTCGTTTTTCCTTTGACAAACTCAAAAGTGCCCCATATAAAGTCATTTGGGCGTCAACTCTTCATTGGACCCATAATATTATCATATGAATCCATGATAACAATTTGTGTGGAGACCTCAATTCGGTGATGTATAATCCATTGTTTTCGGCCAATAAACCATGTCTCGGTGACTCGGCTCGATTTTGTCCAGAATTTTTGTCTCACCTTCTAGGTCATGAGAAATTATTATTCCAACAATTTCGGACCCAAATACTAAGCGTGCAACCTCCTACGACCGTTTCGACGTTTTCTCGTTTTTCCTTTGATGGACTCAAAATGCCCTGTATGGACTCATTTGGAACTCAAATCTTCTTTGGACCCATCATATTATCATATGAACCTATGGTAAAAATTTCGGTAATCTTTATGAAAATTGTCCGGAGTTCTCATTTTGGTGATGTATAATCCATGGTTTTCGGCCAAGAAATCATTTTCCGAAGACCCGGATCGATTTTGTCCAGAATTTCTGTCAAACTTTCTAAGTCCTAAGAAATTACTATTACAACAGTTTCAGACCCAAATACTAAGCGTGCTACTTCCTACGACCGTTTCGACGTCTTCTCGTTTTTCCAGTGACGAATTCAAAAGTGCCCCGTATGGACTCATTTGGGCCTCAAATCTTCCTTGGACCCATCAAAATTTCATATTAACCCATGGTAAAAATTTCGGAAATCTTTTCAAAAATTGTCCGGAGATCTCATTTCGGTGATGTATATAACCTATGGTTTTCGGCCAAGAAATCATGTCTCGGTGATCCGGCTGGATTTGTTCAGAATTTCTGTTACACCTTCTAGGTCATGAGAAATTACTATTCCAACAGTTTCGGACTCAAATACTAAGCGTGCTACCTCCTATGACCGTTTCCACAATTTCTCGATTTTTTTAGGGAATCAAAAGTGCCTCGTATGTACTCATTTGGGCCTAAACTCTTCCTTGGACCCATCATATTATCATATGAACCCATGTTAAAATTTCGGCATTTTTTCCGGAAATTGTCTGGACCTCATTTCGGTGATGTTATGATGGGTCCGAGGAAGATTTGGGGGCCAAATGAGTCCATACGGGAGACTTTTGAGTCTGTTAAAAAAAAGAGAAAACGTCGAAACACTCGTAAGAGGCAATACGCTTAGTATTTGGGTACAAAACTGTTAGAATAGTCTTTTTTCATGACCGTGAACGCGTGACAGAAATTCCGGACAAATTCGATCCGGGTCGCCGAAATGACATTTTTTGGCCGAAAAACGTGGATTATACATCAGTGAAATGAGGTCCCCGGACAATTTTTGGAAAAATTGCGAAAATGTTTACCATTGGTTCATTTGAAAATATGATGCGTTCGAGGAAGATTTGGGGGCCAAATGAGTACATACGGGAGACTTTTGAGTTCATAAAAAAACGAAAAAACGTCGAAACATTCGTAGGATGCAGTACGCTTCGTATTTGGGTACAAAACTGTTGAAATAATCGTTTCTAATAACTGTGAAGGCGTGACGAAAATTCCGAACAAATTCGATCCGAGTCGCCGAAATGACTTTTTTTGACCGAAAAACGTGGATTATACATAATTGGAATGAAGTCCCTGGCCGGACAATTTTTTGAAAAATTGCCGAAATCTTTACCGTTGGTTTATTTGAATAAATGATGGGTCCGAGGAAGAATTGGGGGCCAATGAGTTCATATTGAGGACTATTGATTCTGTTAAAGAAAAAACGAGAAAACGTCGAAACACTCGTAGGAGGCAATACGCTTAGTATTTGGGTACTTAACTGTTGGAATAGTCGTTTCTCATAACCGTGAAGGCGTGACGGAAATTTCGGTCAAATTCGAGCCGGGTCGCCGAGTTGTCATTTTTGGGCCGAAAAACATGGTTTATACATCACTCAAGTGAGGTCCCCGGACAATTTTCGGAAAAATTTCCGAAATGTTTACCATGGGTTCATATGATAGTATGATGGGTTCGAGGAAGATTTGGGGCCCAAATAAGTCCATACGGGGGACTTTTGTGTTCATAAAAAAAAGAAAACGTCGAAACACTCGTAGGATATAGTACGCTTCGTATTTGGGTACAAAACTGTTGGAATAGTCGTTTCTAGTAACTGTGAAGAAGTGACGAAAATTCCAGACAAATTCGATCCATGTCGCCGAAATGACATTTTTTGGCCGAAAAACGTGGATTATACATCACTGAAATGAAGTCCCCGGATAATTTTTGGAAAAACTGCCGAAATCTTTACCGTTGGTTTATTTGTAAATATGATGGGTCCGAGGAAGAATTGGGGGCCAAATGAGTCCATATAGGGGACTTTTGATTCTGTTAAAGAAAAAACGAGAAAACGTCGAAACACTCGTAAGAGGCGATACGCTTAGTATTAGGTTACATAACTGTTGGAATAGTCGTTTCTCGTAACCGTGAAGGCGTGATGGAAATTTCGGTCAAATTCGAGCCGAGTCGTCGAGATGTCATTTTTTGGCCGAAAAACATGGTTTTTACATCACTAAAATGAGATCCCCGGACAATTTTCGGAAAAATTGCCGAAATGTTTACCATGGGTTCATATGAAAATATGATGGGTTCGAGGAAGATTTGGGGCCCAAATAAGTCTATACGGGGGACTTTGAGTTAATAAAAAAAACGAGAAAACGTCGAAACACTCGTAGGATGCAGTACGTTTCGTATTTGGGTACAAAATTGTTAGAATAGTCGTTTCTAATAACTGTGAAGGCGTGACAGAAATTCCGGACAAATTCGATCCGGGTCGCCGAAATGACAATTTTTGGCCGAAAAATGTGGATTATATATCACTGAAATGAGGTCCCCGGACAATTTTTGGAGAAATTGCCGAAATCTTTACCGTTGGTTCATTTGAAAATATGATGGGTCCGAGGAAGATTTGGGGGCCAAATGAGTCCATATAAGGGACTTTTGATTCCGTTAAAGAAAAAACGAGAAAACGTTGAAACACTCGTAGGAGGCAATAAGCTTATTATTTGGGTACATAATTGCTGGAATAGTTGTTTCTTATAACCGTGAAGGCATAACAAAAATTCTGCACAAATTCGATCCGGGTCGTCGAGATGTCACTTTTTGGACGAAAAAAGTGGATTATGCATCACTGAAGTGAAGATCCCGGATAATTTTCGAAAAAATTGCCGAAATGTTTACCATGGGTTCATATGATAATATGATGGGTTCGAGAAAGATTTGGAGCCCAAATAAGTCCATACGGGGGACTTTTGAGTTCATAAAAAAAAACGAGAAAACGTCGAAACACTCGTAGGATGCAGTACGCTTCGTATTTGGGTGCAAAACTGTTGGAATAGTCGTTTCTAATAACTGTGAAGGCGTGACAAAAATTCTTGACAAATTCGATCCGGGTCGTCGAAATGACATTTTTTGACTGAAACACGTGGATTATATATCACTAAAATGAGGTACCCAGACAATTTTTGGAAAAAATGCCGAAATCTTTACTGTTGGTTCATTTGAAAATATGATGGGTCCGAGGAAGATTTGGGGGCCCAATAAGTCCATATAGGGGACTTTTATCTCTGTTAAAGAAAAAACGAGAAAACGTTGAAACACTCGTAGGAGGCAATAAGCTTAGTATTTGGGTACATAACTGTTGGAATAGTTGTTTCTTATAACCGTGAAAGCGTCAGAAAAATTCTGGACAAATTCCATCCGGGACGCCGAGATGTCTTTTTTTGGCTGAAAAACGTGGACTATACATCACTGAACTGAGGTCCCCGGTTAATTTTCTGAAAAATTGCCGAAATGTTTACCATGGGTCCATATGATAATATGATGGGTTCGAGAAAGATTTGAGGGACAAATGTGTCCATACAGGGGACTTTTATGTCCGTTAAAGAAAAAAAAAAAGAGAAAACGTCGAAATACTCGTAGGATACAGTATGCTTAGTATTTGGGTATAAAACTGTTGGAATAGTCGTTTCTCATGACCGTGAAGGCGTGACAGAAGTTCCGAACAAATTTGAGCCAGGTTGACGAGATATCATTTTTTGTTCGAAAAACGTGGATTATACATCACTGAAATGAGGTCCCCAGACAATTTTTAGAAAAATTTCCGAAATGTTTACCATGGGTTCATATGAGAATATGATGGGTCCGAGAATGATTTGGGGGCCAAATTAGTCTATACGGGGAACTTTTGAGTTCTTAAAAAAAAAACGTTGAAACACTCGTAGGATGCAGTACACTTAGTATTTGGGTACAAAACTGTTGGAATAGTCATTTCTTATATATGACCGTGAAGGCGTGATACAAATTCCGGACAAATTCAACCCGGGGTCGCCGAAATGACTTTTTTTTACGGAAAAACTTGGATTATACATCACTGAAATGAGGTTCCCAGACAATTTTCGAAAAAATTGTCGAAATATTTACCACTGTTTTATTTGAAAATATGATGGGTCCGAGGAAGATTTGGCGGCAAAATGAATCCATATAGAGGTCTTTTGATTCCGTTAAAGAAAAAACGAGAAAACTTTGAAACACTCGTAGGAGACAATACGCTTAGTATTTGGGTACGCCACTTTCGGAATTGTCGTTTCTCATAACCGTGAAGGCGTGACATTAATTCCCAATAAATTCTAGCCGGGTCGCCGAGATGTCATTTTTTGGCCGGAAAACGTTGATTATACATCACTAAAATGAGGTCCCTGAAAAATTTTCGGAAAAATTGTTGAAATGTTTAAGATGGGTTCATATGATAATATGATGGGTCCGAGAATGATTTGGGGGCCAAATGAGTCAATATGGGGGACTTTTGAGTTCGTAAAAAAAAAAGAGAAAACGTCGCAACACTCGTAGGATGCAATACGCTTAGTATTTGGGTACAAAACTGTTGGAATAGTCACTTCTTATGACCGTGAAGGCGTGATAAAAATTCCGTACAAATTCGAACCGGGTCGCCGAAATGACTTTTTTTGATTGAAAAACGTGGATTATACATCAATGAAATGAGGTCTTCGGACAATTTTTGGAAAAATTGCCGAAATATTTACCATGGGTTCATATGAAAATATGATGGGTTTGAGGAAGATTTGGGGGCCAAATGAGTCCATATAGGGGACTTTTGATTCTGTTAAAGAAAAAAACGAGAAAACGTCGAGACACTCGTAGGAGGCAATACGCTTAGTATTTGGGTACATAACTGTTGAAATAGTCGTTTCTCATAACCGTGAAGGCGTGACGGAAATTTCGGTCAAATTCGAGCCGGGTCGTCGAGACGTCATTTTTTGGCCGAAAAACGTGGATTATACATCACTGAATTTAGGTCCCCGGAAAATTTTCGAAAAAACTGCCGAAATGTTTACCATGGGTTCATATGATAATATAATGGGTTCGAGGAAGATTTGGGAGCCAAATAAGTCCATACGGGGGACTTTCTAGTTCGTAAAAAAAACGATAAAACGTCGAAACACTCGTAGGATGCAGTACGCTTAGTATTTGGGTACAAAACTGTTGGAATAGTCGTTTCATATGACCGTGAAGCCGTGATACAAATTCCGGACAAATTCGATTCGGGTCGCCGAAATGACTTTTTTTGACCGAAAAACGTAGATTATACATCACTGAAATGAGATCCCCGAATAATTTTTCGGAAAAATTGCCGAAATCTTTACCGTTGGTTCATTTGAAAATATGATGGGTCCGAGGAAGATTTGGGGGAAAATTAGTCCATATAGGGGACTTTTGATTCTGTTAAAGAAAAAAACGAGAAACGTTGAAACACTAGTAGGAGGCAATACGCTTAGTATTTGGGTACATCACTTTTGGAATTATCGTTTCTCATAACTGTGATGGCGTGACAGAAATTTCGGATAAATTCTATCCGGGTCGCCGAGATGTCATTTTTTGGCCGGAAAACATGGATTATACATCACTAAAATGAGGTCCCCGGACAATTTTCGGAAAAATTGCCAAAATGATTACTATGGGTTCATTTGATAATATGATGCATCCGAGAATGATTTTGGGGTTAAATGAGTCCATACGGGAGACTTATGAGTTCGTAAAAAAAAAACGAGAAAACGTCGAAACACTCGTAGGATGCTGTATGCTTAGTATTTGGGTAAAAAATTGTTGGAATAGTCGTTTTTCATGACCGTGAAGGCGTGTTAGAAATTCCGGACAAATTCGAGCCAGGTCGCCGAGATATTATTTTTTGGCCAAAAAACGTGGATTATACATCACTGAAATGAGGTCCACGGACAATTTTCAGAAAAATTTTCGAAATGTTTACCATGGGTTCATATGATAATATGATGGGTCAAATAAAGATTTGGGGGCCAAATGAGTCCATACGGGGGTCTTTTGAGTTCGTAAAAAAAAAAAGAAAATGTCGAAACACTCGTAGGATGCAATACGCTTAGTATTTGGGTACAAAACTGTTGGAATAGTCATTTTTTATGACCGTGAAGGCGTGATAAAAATTCCGGATAAATTCGAATCGGGTCGCCGAAATGACTTTTTTTACTGAAAAACGTGGATTATACATCACCGGAATGAGGTTTCCGGACAATTTTTGGAAAAATTACCGAAATCTTTACCGGTGGTTCATTTTAAAATATGATGGGTCCGAGGAAGATTTGGGGGCCAAATGAGTCCATATAGGGGACTTTTGATTCTGTTAAAGAAAAAACGAGAAGACGTCGAAACACTCGTAGGAGGCAATACGCTTAGTATTTGGGTACATAACTGTTGGAATAGTCGTTTCTCATAACCGTGAAGGCGTGACGGAAATTTCGGTCAWATTCGAGCCGGGTCATCGAGATGTCATTTTTTGGCCGAAAAACGTGGATTTACATCACTGAATTTAGGTCCCCGGACAATTTTCGGAAAAACTGTCGTAATGTTTACCATGGGTTCGTATGATAATATGATGGGTTCGAGGAAGATTTGGGAGCCAAATAAGTCCATACGGGGGACTTTCTAGTTCGTAAAAAAAAAAAACGATAAAACGTCGAAACACTCGTAGGATGCAGTACACTTAGTATTTGGGTACAAAACTGTTGGAATAGTCATTTCTTATGACCGTGAAGCCGTGATACAAATTCCGGAAAAATTCGATTCGGGTCGTCGAAGTGACTTTTTTTGATCGAAAAACGTGGATTATACATCACTGAAATGAGGTCCCCGGACAATTTTTTGGAAAAATTGCCGAAATCTTTACCGTTGGTTCATTTGAAAATATGATGGGTCCGAGGAAGATTTGGGGGCAAATGAGTCCATATAGGGGACTTTTGATTCTGTTAAAGAAAAAAACGAGAAAACGTTGAAACACTAGTAGGAGGCAATACGCTTAGTATTTGGGTACATCACTTTTGGAATTGTCGTTTCTCATAACTGTGATGGCGTGACAGAAATTCCCGATAAATTCTAGCCGGGTCGCCGAGATGTCATTTTTTGGCCGAAAAACGTGGATTATACATCACTGAAATGAGGTCCCCGGACAATTTTCGGAAAAATTGCCAAAATGTTTACCATGGGTTCATTTGATAATATGATGGATCCGAGAATGATTTTGGGGTTAAATGAGTCCATTCGGGAGACTTTTGAGTTCGTAAAAAAAATGAGAAAACATCGAAACACTCGTAGGATGCTGTATGTTTAGTATTTGGGTTAAAAAACTGTTGGAATAGTCGTTTTTCATGACTGTGAAGGCGTGACAGAAATTCCGGACAAATTCGAGCCAGGTCGCCGAGATATTATTTTTTGCCCAAAAAACGTGGATTATACATCACTGAAATGAGGTCCCCGGACAATTTTCAGAAAAGTTGCCGAAATGTTTACCATGGGTTCATATGATAATATGATGGGTCCGAGAAAAATTTGGGGGCCAAATGAGTCCATACGGGGGGGACTTTTGAGTTCGTAAAAAAAAAGAGAAAACGTTAAAACACTTGTAGGATGCAATACGCTTAGTATTTGGGTATAAAACTGTTGGAATAGTCGTTTCTTATGACCGTGGAAGGCGTGATAAAAATTCCGGACAAATTCGAACCGGGTCGCCGAAATGACTTTTTTTTTTTTTACTGAAAAACGTGGTTCATACATCACTGAAGTGAGGTCCCCGGACAATTTTCGGAAAAATTGCCTAAATGTTTACCATGGGTTCATATGATAATATGATGGGTCCGAGGAAGATTTGGGGTCCAAATGAGTCCATACGTGGGACTTTTGAGTTTGTTAAAGAAAAAAACGAGAAAACGTCGAAACACTGGTAGGAGGCTGTACGTTTAGTATTTAGGTCCGAGCCGGATCACCTAGATGGCTTTTTTGGCTGAAAAAGTCGATTATACATGACGAAAATGTGGTGTCAGGAAAATCTTCGAAAGAATTATCAAAAATTTTACCATGTTTTCCGAGAACCATATAATGGATTAATGATGACATGCGAAATTAGGGGCCAAAACGAGGAGATTTGTTGGGGTTTCGGAAGTCGCAAGCAAATTTCGCAAAAAAGTGAAAAAAGTCGAAACGCCCGTCTTTGAAGTACGACAATCAATATTTGATGCCGAAACTCTCAGAATACTAATTTCATCATCCTCAATGTGTGAGAAAAATTCTTCGCAAATCCAAGCCGGGTCATCAAAGCGTCGTTTTTTGGCTAAAAAACGTTGATTATACTAATCGAAAATGGGGTCTTCGGAATATTTTTGGAATAATTCCCGAAATTTTAACCATGGGTTGCAAAAACCATATAATGATGCCAAGCAAAATTTSGGCATAAAACGAGAAGATTGATGTGGTTTCGAATGYCTCATGTTAAATTTTAGTAAAAAGCGACAAAACGTCGAAACACCTCGTCACCCGTTATTTGGGGCCGAAATTCTTRGAATAGTCATYCCTCATCACCCTCAAGGTSTGGGAYAAAATTCTAGGCAATATTGAGTCGGGTCACCGAGACATCATGAAAATAGGGTCTTTGGAAAATTATTCGAAAAGAATTCCCAAATTTTTACCTTGGGTTCCCGAAACCGTTTAACAATGTCAAGCAACATTTAAGGCCAAAACGGTAAAACAGCTGTTGGAGGCACGATAGACGGTATTTTGGGCCGAAACTTTTGAAATAGTCATCCCTCACCGCGGTCAAGGTGTGGGAGAAATTCTAGGCAAAATCGAGTCGGGTCACTGAAACGTCGTTTTTGGCCAACAAACGCGGAATATACATCACGAAAATGATGTCTTTTGCAAATATTCGGAAAATTTTCTGAAATTTGTACCATAGGTTTCCATCACCATATAATGATGCAAGGCAAAGTTTGGGGCCAAAACGAGGAGATTTGATGGGGTTTCAGAGGCCGCAAGCCAAATTCAAGTAAAATCGGCAAAATGTCCTTCAAAAATTCATATCAGATCTCATATTTTTGGCCCCAAGTTTTTTGTATAATCATTATATAGTTGTGGAAACCTACAACTTACTTTTCGACGATAAAAAAACTTGGTTCGGAGACATCATTTTCGTGATGTATGCGCTTCAATTTCTGTTCTATTTGACAGTGTCTCATTTAACGCAATTTTCCTTCCACACCCTAATGGTCATGGAGAATGGTACATCGCCAATTTTAAGCTTTAAATACTTCCTACGTTTCTTAATAAGTGCACCGATTTTTTTAAATGGAAATTTCATAATAAGTGCACCACTCTCATTTCTTTCCTTTTTTAGAATGGGGATCACGATTAAAATACTAATTCTTCTCTCTTTTATGTGGAGACCACAGTTAAAATACTATTTTTTCTACCATTACTTTATTAAAATACTAGATAATCCCCGAGCATACGCTCGATTTTCAAATAAAATATAAATCACTCTAAACAAAATTAATATGGAGTATTTGATATTTTTAAATTGTCATTATTTAAAAATCGGGTTTTATTTTGACAAAAAAATATTTTTTAGAATTATTATGAATTAATAAATATATGAATTTTACTAAAAAAAAAACACATTTAATAACCTTCATTATATGTCCTTTTACAATTTTTTTATGCAAAAATTAATATTGTGTTTGGGGGAGAAAATTAGGAGGGAAAATTTTAGGAGGTGGGTATTGCTTTAGTAGTAGTATATATATGATTCATCAATACACCTACTTTATTCCTTTTTTTTTCTTTTTTGGCACCCACCTACACACTTCATCACCCTTTCAAATTTTACCTCAAAAACCGCAATAACAAGAGTGATACATTTATTAAGAAACGGAGGAAGTAGTAATGTTGTGCTTCCCACGAGCATTGTAATAGTTGGAATTTCAATTATTTGTGACCTTCGAAATCACCTCATATGTCATACTTTTGAATCGAAACTTTGCATGACTTCATTCTATGTTTATGAGAACCAGCCACTGACTTTTCATTTCTTTCAAAGAATGTTGGTCTGATAGTCTCATTTTTAGTGAAAAAGAATCTTTGATTATGAACCCTTGAAACTATCATCTGAACGATTGTCTTACATTTCATCAAAGACAAAGTATTAGATGCATCGGATGCAAAATAAGCTTTATTGTGCACCCGATTAAATTGACCCTTTTGGTTAATATAGTAACTTTTTTTTATCAATATAGTGACTCTTATTATTTATCACTATATTGATGTAAAGTGAAGAATGAGTTACTATATAAATAAAAAAGTTACTATCTGCTTGGTGCACAATATATTTATCATGCATACAGTAACTTTTGTTCCCCAAAATTGTTGCTTCACATTAAGGGGGTCTATAACATAGTTCTCCCATTGTCCAAAGGAAACAAAGGACCGCGACACAATTTCCGGAGTTTATGCTACACAAAAATTAAATGCATAATTGCAGTTTACAGTGAAAGATTGCTAACATAAGAGGTCCCTATATTCATGTGTAGTTTAGAGGCTTTCGTTTGTGCAACAGGTAGATTTTCGAAGCTCCCACTCGTGTAATTAATGTAGCGCATGGCCACAAAAGGCGCACGAGCATCTGACTGAATCCTCTAAGCAGCAGGACACACCAATCTATAAACAAACATAAGAGGTATCTTTTGATCGAAGCTTTTGAATTTGGCTTCATATGAATGCAGCAACACCTCAAATTTAGACTGTTAGCCTGTGTTACAACGTTAAGTGATGGATGAACTATATGCTATTCATATGAATACATTTATCATAATCCAGGCTATCTGATACAAGAAAATACAAGAGTCCCAGACAGATTTTTTTAAATAAAATTAAAAAAAGAAAAAACTTGGATCACATTAAAAACAGGCGCGCTGTATAAACAAACATCGGCTGGCAAATTTAGCTACAGATTTTTCCCATACTTCAAAGATAATAATAGTATTTGCTATACTATGTCAGCGACCCAGGTAAAAATTTCTTCTTATCTCCTTGTGCCAGCATCAGTGACTACGGCCTGCCTTCTTCAAGCTGCAGGATGGGCATTTGTATTGCTTAATGTTTTCGGCCTTGGCTGGAGTTATCTTAACACATTTGCCATGGAACCACCTCTCACATATATCACAGCAAATCCAAAATTCATCAGCGCTGTAATTTCCACCACAGCTACCACACAGGGTTTCACCCTGCTCATCTTCATCATCTTCATAGCCCTCGTCCGCCAGCTTGGGAATGCTCTTGATCTGCCCATCACTTGATCTCTGGAAAAAACAAAACATTATATTGAGCCACAAAACTGTCACTCACTCACCAACATGTATCACTTAAAAATTTGTCAAATCCTTATCTTTTCCTATCAACACCTTGCCCTGATTTCTCCATT
>SNQN01010479.1:0-21827 GCA_008642245.1 Bassia scoparia | reverse complement strand
ATCGAAGGAGGGGTAGCAAAGGGCGACTCAGACTTCGTATTCTTTTTGATAGCTCGAGCACTCTCGTCGATATTTGATCCACGAATTTAAGATTCAGATACTGTGAGAACTCTAGCATGCAAAGCCTGGCAGCAACATTCAGGAGCTTCTCTTCCACCATGCACGTGCATCTACAACCATATTTTTTACATACTCAACCTGTGCCTTTACTCGGAAGTGGAGGTCGCGTATTTATCTCCAACTGAGGACGAGAATGTTTTGAAGTTTCTCTTCTCTGGCGACCAAGCATGCTTGGCGACTCGTAAGGCATGTTCATTCCTCTACGAACCGACCAGGCAGTACGCCGACAAGCTCTCAATCACTCAGCCGATGCACCTTGAGAACCTCCATCCCCGTTCTGAAAACGCGTTCACATATGATTCTCATAACAACGAGCCTTTTGCGACTCATGAATCCCGCCAGCAACAATAGCGAATTCTTTTGTTAGCTTATTCATCTTGACGAGTCTTTTTCGTTTCTCACACTCTTACCAGCTGCCTATCAACAGAAAACATCAGTGAAGAAAACTATCTTCAAAGTCCAGGGTTAACAATCAAAGGAAAGTAAAAGTCTACCATCCATAAGTCTCGTTAGAGAGGCTGAGACTTTGTAGACACCCTGTTATGTTTGGGGTCAAGGAACTGGACAGCCTTCAGCATACTTCTGACGATTAGTTTCTCTTTGCCGAAAACTTAAGTCACTGCAGCTTCCGAATTTGATGGAGCTTGGAGTCCCAGATTTCTTCTTGTTGTTCCAAGGATGTGTTTCACTGAAACAGGAATGCACTTACCGAGGTCAAGAAGGTTAGAAGGGCCAGTGCGTCTGAAATCGATCCGTTATGCGCTCTTGTCGTACTACATCTGGCATATTTACCACCCCTTGGAAATGTGCTCTCTCATCCCTTCTGCTAGTCACTCTCGGCCTTTTTGCAAGGATTTCCTTTTTGCACAGCGAGCAGTTCGTCTGCGCAACTTTTTGCTAGTCTCAGCCCGAGTCTGATAATGCCCTCGTCGGACTTGGGGGCAAAAGATTGAAACATTGGATCTTGCCTCTCACAGTCGAAGAGTGGATGAGAGTGCGATTATTATTGGGTCTTGTGGCATTCTCATTCGAGCTAGAACGGCAGCAACTCAGCTCCGGTTCAACTCCGGGGCGAGCCCTCGACTCTTCCTCTTCTCCAATGGAAAAGAGGAGGCGGCCTCGTAGGAGTTGTTCAGGAAGTGGTGAACTGGAGAGGTGTCCTTCCAGATC
This sequence comes from Bassia scoparia, assembly GCA_008642245.1. Taxonomy (NCBI): domain Eukaryota; kingdom Viridiplantae; phylum Streptophyta; class Magnoliopsida; order Caryophyllales; family Amaranthaceae; genus Bassia; species Bassia scoparia. The sequence goes on along the minus strand of SNQN01010479.1, from coordinate 20,537 downwards.
AACTACATCATCAGAATCGCCCCTCCCTGTCGTTTATTGAAGACTTTTGGTACCTATAGATCGTTCTTTTTGCTTGGTGCAGTCTTTCTTTTCTTTTCTTTTTGAACCGTTGTTGAAATGGACGGCTTCTGATGGCTGTCTCATTACCGGCAGATTTGAGGAATGTTTGGATGCATGACCATCTTTGGCTTTTGGGGGACTTATGTTCTGATGAGTTGTCCCCCAGAATGGGTTGCTTGCCTTGGTAGGATGTCTCGCGCCCTTTTGCTGGGTCAGAGCAAGTGTTATAACTTTTTTCATAGGCACCTCCTCAAACATAGGATGCCTTTCCTCTAGGCGTTCTCTTCGCTTTGATACCGAGCCTCCTGTTTGCCGCTCCATCAAGATCCATTAGTCTGAATCACAAGCACAAGTTAGAAAAAAGAAATTATTCAATACTTGAAAAGAGTAAGTCTTTGTCTAGACTCGACTAACATTGCTTCTTTTCACAAATGTTGCCGAAGCCGACGAATCAAAAGACCCTCCATTCTTGCTCATCATAGTGTACTTAGAAATCTTTCATTCTTCCTAAGGTCACTTGTTTTGTGTTAATAAGGTTTTTACCCTCGGCTCGGCTAAGATTTCTCATCTTCAAGAATAATGTTCCGACCGACGTCTCAAACCCATCAATTGCCTCTGGACTAAAATCATAAGGTATTAGAATAATTTTATATTTCTAAATCACTGTTTTGTAAGAAAAGGTTTTCTTCCCTCGGCTCTCGGCTCTGAAGATTTTTATCTTTCAGAAACTGTTGTCGAGCACATCAAACCCTCAATTGCTTACTAATTCTAGTCTTAGAAATTTTCGATTTTAACGTTCCACTATGTTTGTGTTTAAAAAAGGGATTTTGTTTACCTATCGGCTCGGCTAAATTTTTCCTCTTAGAAAATGTTGTCAGAGCCGTGACATAAAAACCCTCATGTTGCTTGTTATAGGTACTTAACAAATTTTACTATTTTCTAGTTGTTTACCACTGTTTGTGTTCAAAAGGTTTTTTACCTCGGCTCCGGCTAAGTAATATTCTTCAGAATTAATGCCCGAGCCGCCCATCGATTTACATAATTAATACATAAAAAAGAGAATGGTCACCTCGGTTTGAGAGTTTCTCTCGGTCTCTTTTTCCTAAGGAGGTCCAACTTATCTAGTTCATTTCTCCTGCATTTCGCTGGAAGACTTGCCTTTATTTGTCAATGTCCTCTGCACACAAGTTTACAAGTTAGAAAAACAAAAGACTGTTAACAAGCAATGCATTAAAAGATAAAATTCTACCTGAAGCCTCTGACCATTACGGACCCGGCAGCAAATAAGAAGAGCGATCGCTTATTACAAACCGCATTCCTACTCAATTCCAGTACTGCCCATAACTCCAAAGAACCTACCATTATGCACGTTGCGACGAATCATTACCTCAGTGATACCGCTTTGGAATATCAGTAGTCTATCATTACTGGTGATCACTCGAGCATCAAAGTACCTTCGCTCGTGCGTAGATGGTAACAGTAGCAGTTACTCTCCCTACGCTCCACACCATCATCTGGAATGCTACATTGTTTGTTCTCAATTTCCTGACGAGCAGTGTCTATACCATGCGCTCAACGGATTCTCCGGCTGACTAAAGATCTAAACCCACCTCTCAGAGCCTCTTCTGCAAACTCTATCGAAGGTATTACGGTCCAGACCGATGTTAACAAGGAGTTGCTCGTGATGTAGCTCACGGTTTATGCGTGGAGCGATCCGAATACCAATCCTTGCGTGCGGTTCTCCTTTAATATTTCTGGACGAAGGAATGTAAATAAGCCGACCTGCCATGGTCGGCTTCTATTCTGTTCAGTGCCCCCATATACCTCGCTTGGGAAACTCTATCGACCTTCATCAGCCTACGCGCTGGGAGCCAACTCGCTAAGTGTTAACGCGCGGGCTCATGATGACAGATGCTGTTATAACTTCGTGTTTAAAAGATATAGAAGAGTGTCGAGGGACGATAACTCAAATCTGACGCAGCAACCTGTCGAGGAAATTGATACTCAAAGGGTAAGCCGCCCTTTTGTATGACTCTTAATGGTCTCTGATTGGAAGAGATGCGTGCATAGCTCTCTCGGATAGTAGTATGTCTTCCTTAGTGTCAGCCTGATGCATGGTAAGGATTGGCTAAAAAGTTTTCGACGCGATTACTTTGGGTTCTAGGTGCGTGAAGGGTTTTATTGGTAGTCGGCGGGTTTAGACGCGGCTCCGTCTGGACCTTCCCTCATGACAGGAAATTGCTCCCTGCAAGCTTTGATTGGGTGGTATGTCTACGTAGAGATAATCCGAAACGATGCCAGCTCCTCTTCCTGCGTTCTGATCCATTCAGCTTGTGCGACCGACTGCTTCGGCATTTGCGAAGGGTCTGGCGGTGCTGACCTGCTAAGTCATGATATGCCGCTTCCCTGTAGCCTTTCAAAACGCTATCTAGCTCTTAGGCAGAATGCTTAGCTATCAATACAGCATTTGCGATAAATCATGCGAAATGTACCTCTCAAAGGGAATAGCATTGAATTGTTTCTAAAATCTCACATTCCCTGTGTTTGGACACTCTCGGTTGCTTGAGTGGAGGCCTTGCTGAACTGCCAGTAGTCCACTTGGTTCTTTTCACCGCCTCTCACGGTGAATCTCCTTCCTGAGTTGGAGAGAGTGGCCCATGTGTTTTTGCCATCGGGGTCGAAGGATCTGATGTCCGCCAGAGTTATAAGCAGCGTGTATCTCTTACCTATAATCTTCCGCTGGATCCCTCTCCGTACATAAACGAACAACAGAAGCTGAACCGTACTCACCCACATGAGCACAATAGTAATTGTGTAACTGAAAACATTTGTTTTATGAGTATGATATAGTTTGTTTAGTTTCAGCTCGTATACATGCTCGAGTACCCCCTAGATTCTCAAGACGAGGTGAATTGCACATCAACCCCACTATTAGGGTGAAAACTGACACCTGTGATTATATTTATCATTTAATAATAAGACCGACAAGGATGTCATCTGATCGCATGTATGACAATTGCCTTTCTCTACGGTTATTGATTAATATAGATATATATTTTTGCAATCCAAAAGAAACGACAGATCATAGAGCAGCAATAGCATAAGTGATGTTAATATCTGGAGCTGATGACGTAGTATTTACATAGTGCAATCATCGTGTGCGACTATTAGAACTAAGACAAGCCGACAGAGAGATAGTTCGAATAGCTAGGATAAGAACGCAATCCGAGAGAGATATAATCTACTAAGGTCCTCAACTTGATAATTCCAGTACGGATATAATATCTTTTGGCGAGCACGTAATATCTCAGAAATTAAAAAATGTAGTCGAGTAGTCAGAATGTTGATAGATAACAATTCGTGCTATAAAGGATTCTGTTGACATAGGTAGAACAATAACTATAATCTTGACAAGATAAGAAAGATTTACTTAATTGAGCAAAGCTGCTGAAAAAGATGTGTTTTCTATCACTATCTTCGTCCTCCATCCCATTCGATTAATTATATACTGGGAGGTTAATTTACTGGGATGAAACAGTGCTTCATTCTATTCACTTCATCTTCGCTCACCATCTGCAATTTCAATTACAGTTTTTCCAAATGTGTCACTATTTCCTCCCCGCTAAACTTTGTGTCAAGCTAGCACAATGGTTGTAGTCTAGTGCGCCAGCGTATTTCTATGGTGATCGACTCAGATCCATACCTGAATAGAAGAACGAGGCCGTATGGCCGCGACTCCATTGAACGCAGAGTGGAGCGAATATCGCACCAATGATGCATCCTAAGTTCGTATTGCAGAGCTAGAGTATCTCCTTCAGAGTCAAGCACGCAGTTCTTACAACATTATCCTTGAAATTCGACTGGGTAAACTATTCCAGCTCGTATATAGCGAAATTTTGCTATCAACACCTGATCATCTTCATAACCTCACCCGTCTATTGAATACTACGATTCACATCAGAGTAGCATCTTTATCCTACAGATTTCATCGATATGCCTAGATTATAGACTCAAAAATGTTAAGCATATTGCCGCAACTTGAGCGCAACATCACTGCCAACTCCTTAAGCTAAAGTTACAGCTAATAATATATACCATTCAGAATCTATACCTCATGGGCGTACAATTACTGAATTTCCATCACATCTATCTCATTCTAACCCTTATATAATTCTTACGTCTAATTTCACAGTGTATCATCGCGCGTAGTACATTTGCTTTTGTCCTGCGTTCTATTCCTTTCACATCTTCCAAACACTACTTACTTTGAAGCGTCTGCGCAGTATAGCGATGGATATAATGCTATGCAAGGTATTTACTCGTCCTTACTATCAAGGATGTAAGCCAGAGTGAGGCAAGCTGCCTGGTTGTCGAGTCTCGCCATCTTCTAAACTCAGTTATCTGTAATTGATTAAAGATCTCTTCACTTGATTTTGAGAACTTATTAATTTACCATTGAAAACTTGTTAGATCCCATCTAGATTACAAAGAGAGTGATAAGATTACCTCCCTCATAGTACCGAATCCCTAGAATAAGTTGTTTGGTAGCAATTCCACTGAGCCAATCTGTGAACCTATTCTAAGTCGAACAAGTTTCTTCTTCTATCCCACTTACAGACTTTGATAGTACTAGTACAGTTGCCAATTGCACCTATTAGAGAGGTCATCATTGTATTAGTTATGCTCTATAATTTGAATTTAATCGAGCCTGTAAACTACCATCTAAGTGTAATCCTGCACCATGAATCAATCAACGTGCGACTCTATATTATATGCCCATGTGGACTATTCTTACTATTCATACGATATACAAGATTAAATGCCTCAGAGAGGGCGACTGAGTAATAAAAAGTGCATAAGATAGCACTCCACAAGCAAACAACAGTGAACCACTTTGGATTCTACTTATATAAATCTCGAATACAGATGGACCACATTTATATTGAACTGGAGTTGCAAGAGAGTAATCGTCTTTGGTGGACCTGTGATGTCTTTCTGTGTTGACAGATTTCTGTTTCATACCAATACATATTACAGACTGTCTCAAATAGCGGAAACATAATCCTCGCCTTAAAACTCAATCGTACGCGTAACATTAATATAGACGAATGAAATCTCCAAAAATGCCGTCTTCTAAAATATCATCGCAGGATCAAGTGACGCAAAATCAATAATCTGCCTAATCCCCTAATTTCCGACATAACATTCCTTATTGTACAGCTAAAATCCATCTCCTAAGTTTGCGAGACGTCAAAAACATACAACGAAATTTCGCTGACTAATAATTTCAAAACGCATTACATAATCCGTCTTCTAATTTAAAACAAACACATATAAAAATAATATATTTGTAATTATCTAATTAAATCACCTAAAAGAAAAAGGACTATCCCACTTTCACTATCGTCACTCAGTCCGGGCCCTCTATGAGGAGGAAATTCATCAATTGTGACGTCTAAATACATCTAAGATTAAAGTGCTATACCCCTGCTCCTAAAATCAATTGAATAATCGAGTTAAAAACTTACATATGTACCAACTATTTTTTTATAGAGGATAATTGTTTAATACTCTAACTAATGTAGAACTGAATATAGTTGCAAATGTATGGAGGAATTACTCATTAACATATTTCGAGTCCTATATAAATTCTATAAGGTCGAAGAAATCCTAAAATTCAATCCTATAAACATTAGGGACGATAATCATCCATTAATGTATCCAGATCATATTCTAGTGATGCTTATATTATGTGGATTGATTTAGAGAGCAAAACGTAGATGATAAAAATCAGCGAAGATCTAAAAATTCTATCTCATAAAATCTTTATATTTCCTTTGGCTCTAAAGCTGAAGGATTAAAGGAACTACTACAATTTCAGTACAGCAATATAAATCTATAACCCCGACTGAAGTAACTTTTACTAGATTACCTTAACAAATTTGCACTCCCTCTTAGACACGCATATTTCGTTCTTTCTGTTGGACAATACGAGTGTAGACTTCTGTTATAAATATTCTCCGATCAGTATTTGATCTCCCTATATTATGTATCAAAAATAATACGGAGCACCCAGCAGCTTAGAGTTAAAGTTTATCAGATAATAAATCAAACATAATGATTCATTTGAAAACTACTCGTCACACACGAGAATGAAATCACAATTCTAAAATGTTGTCGACTTTGTGCTACGTAATTACATTCACGTAATGTCTAGCTCTACATTGCAATCTCACAACTCTTTTTTGCGCCATATCATCAAATTAGACAATAGATTATAATAACCCAACCATACGGCTAGTATATGAAATAGTAGAATTATCTCTCAAGCAACCCAAATAGAAAGAACTTTATACTAGATAAGCGATTAAAATAGTTATAGAGAATGAACAAATTCTACGTAACGACAAATTTAGCTAATTTAATCTATATAATTATACTCGAGAGAAATAAAATATGATGAAGTATGAGTTTATGTTTGCAATTACTATGATATAGATTAGATAAATGGTCACGAGAGAAAGATAGCAGTATAATGTCACCAAAAAGACGACTGTATGACATTCAGCTATTAGTCCATCATCAGAGTATAGCACATATAGTAGCATCTATCCGTTATTTCATATGTCTCGATACATATTTAGTCACACTACTCATCTTACAAGAATCAGCAATACAGACACCTCCATATCTTTACATTATATTATTCCTGTCAAACAAAACTAGATATTCAGATGAAGGTGTCAATTGACTTTACTCATTGAAATAGATTGTCAACTAATTAATTGAGAATTCTAGAAAAGTGGTCTTTCACGAGATATAGTCCTCCTCCAATGTCCCCAAAATCTTTGCAGATCAGTATTAATTCGTGAACTGTTCTATTAGAACTTGCGAAGCAATAACGAGGCAAATAATATTAAACCGTATGTATCTCATTCTATAACTCAATTATAATTACAGAAGTACACTGTATTCTAAACGCCCACTTAGGCGGCATTGCGAGGTGTTCTCTATGTCTTATGTCGTTGTTGGTTTTAAAATTGTTGTGTCTGTTGTTGTGCGATACTTTTTCTTAATTTCTCTCTCATGTAACTAATATCAATATACATGGCTGGTCTCTTGTACACGGTTTAAGACTGATGAAACTATTGAGTGAAACAATTTCCTCAAACACATATTCTAGTAGTGAATTAATTCGACCTCTCTCTCATTCAATAATTAAGTAGGTTGTAATTAATATCAATCTATTGATCTTGTGCAATATACTCTAATTATGATATGTAATGTTAACCTAACAAAAATGATCTCCAACCAATCAGAAAAGTCACAGATAGAAAGTCTGGTATACAAACGTTACAATTAATTCAGAACTCGAAAAAAAACTGCTATCTGTAAATACATAATAGAGCATGTAAATAACTCGTCGAAGTCAAATGTCACCCATCGTATTCTATGGACCTAAAGGCTACACAATACAGAGGCACAAAACCTATATATTCTTCTCACATTAATATAAGATCCATGATACATCTAATGACATCTCAAGTCATTTCAGCATATAAACTAGCGATTCATAACGCTCTATTATATTCAATAGTTTAACTTCTCTTTAGAATACCAACAGAAAATATATATGATAAATATATTTTATTGAATATTACTCTCACTAATTATATTACTATTATCATTTTTTGTTACTACTAGACAGAAAGTACAGCAGATATATACATGTAATGCGCGCAAAAAGACAGCTGCGTTGAAGGAACATACTTCATGCGAGCGAGAGAGCGTAGGAATGACACTCGTATTTCTATGTATATCATGACCATATGGTCAACAGATATAATAGCTCGAAAATTGACGAGCTACTTATATTATTAATCTGTAGACAAACAATCATCTCTAGCGCGTCAAGAGCATTTGCGTGAGCTGTTTACGTAGCTAAGGAGCGAAATATTAACGCGAAAGAGAGAGAGAGAGATATGATTTAGGAATTGCGATAGAATGAGAGAGAGAAGATAGATAGATGTGATTAGTGGGTAGATTGGACGGATCGATAATTTAGTAGTATGAGTAAAGAGCAATGTTAGCGTCGATTTTAATAACCCTAGATGAGAAGGAACATTTAATATTTACGCTCCCAATGAGCTATATGAGTCTCTGATCTAATGCGATACGCTCAGACTTGTCGATCTACCTCATACATTGACATACTGATGATCTCTATACTAATACACCTTTCATTTATTTCGCAACTTATTCAAAAACTGATTTATTCTAGTACAAGACCTTCTAACGATTATCTCACTATCCATACGTAATCAGAAGAGTTCTCTACATCATCTTCATAAATACCAAAATCCCTGTTCATTTAAAAAGAAACCTCTTGAGAATCTACATTACGAGATTCTTTCTTTAAGATGATCCGATGTTATCAATTTAACAACAACGTTGATCTGTGATACTTTAAATCCCATAAATATACTGATTTCATATCTCCTTTGATTAACCAGTGTTAGATGAGAGCTCGATCTAATTGTAAATCCGACTAAACGGAATATAATTGATCTTTGTAATAAAATCTTGTGAGTCATTGTTGTTTCAGTAATTGTGGGTATCATAATAGTTATCATTTGGTTGTTAGCTTCTCATCTCTTTTCAGTTGCTTTCCTCTCCCGCCATATAAAAATGTGACAACATTTATTATTTCAATTGTCCTACTATCGAATTATACTTTTAATTCTTAGTACAATATTGATTCAAGCGAAGTCTCGTCTTTGTGTTTCATCTATGAATAACTATAGTTAATATTCTTTTTCTCATTTTTAAAATCAGTCGGATTCAGAGTGTAGATGCATCGTTTCGTTAATTTAGTTTATGCATACATAACATTTAGTTTATTGTTGTGCAGATTTATGTAAGTATGAATTGATGGTTATATATTATAATACATTTGAAGTTCAATAGTAATTTCATATCTAACAATGTGTGTATAAATTTGACTTATTTTTGCTAAACTAAATGACCAGGACATATTATTATGATGAAGTCAACTTTATAGATAGATGTATACTTTATTTTGGCAACTTATTTATTTAGACACCCTATATTATCATGAATATGATAACAAAAACGATGTCACAATTTCTAGGTTGTACCATAGAAGTTTAGGTACTTAGTTTAGCTATAAATTAAGTTAAACAGATAACATCTTTATGCATGAATTTTAGGGCTATAGTAAGCGTCTGATTAAAGATTGCGAATAATTGTGCTAAGTTAGCTGTGATATAACAGAATAGAATCGTGTTAATTAATTATCAAAATAAAGACGTAGTGAAATGGTCTCCATAATATTCAAGAGTTGGAAGGTTGGAGCGGTTACAGTCTACTGAATCGTATATCATGTCCTCCGAATCCTCACGATGCTGTTACCTGAATTGACGTACTTGAGCCATTGGTTGTGGAGCCAACGTCTTGGCTTGGTTGATCGTCGTCGTGTAGTAACCTTTTCGTAGTGACATTACAACTCTGCGATGTCCCCGTTTAGCTGCTCGACACATACCCTCACGCATCTACTAGACGATACGGGTAATCGTGACTCAAGCCCAACGATCTAATTGAGTGCACTCCTCGTATGTGCTGAGTAATATACTCCTAACTAACACGCTCCATGCTCTCGTCTTGCTACAATTCGCTTGATTATTGTAAAGCACAGACTGCGTTTTGTACGCTTCATAACCAATGATACTTATTAGTCCTTTCTATTTTTAAATTTAAACTATCTTAGGATATAGATGTTTATAACGATCTGTATATCATAAGCCTCAGTATTATAGTAACATTACACGAATATAAATAGTTTCAAAAGAATGTATTGATCATGATAAAAACAATAATAAATAATTAACTATGAGTCGTAAACCAATATCGTTTGAATTTTGTAACTCTATCTTCTCAGTTCTTTCTCGCATCGTGTGCAAATAGACATACCAAACTATTATCGGAGGTTTTTTGTAGTGCGAGATTTATTGATGAGCAATAAAACTCAATGCTAGGCTTATAGCTAAGATCTAGTGAGATAGAGATGGCCTAACTAATAAGTATGTAGATGATCACCCCCTCATGCTCATATCGAGAATGCACCTGTATATAAAGAGCATGGTAATGGAATAAACATTTTGAGATTAATAGTAATGGAACATGGGATCCTGCGGAGCCCAAAAAAGAAGAACTATAGATGAGTATTATATGATCAATACTATTGTGTTTTCACTGTGTTGGATAAGGAAATAATCTCAAAGTAGAGCACATACTATGTTCCAAATTGCCTCCTCATAAATATAAATGATAATGAGTCAAGTTGTAATTATAGAAATGCGATATTGGTATCGTATCGATTATCCCTGCAATTTAATGTATATGCGATCAAGAAATAATTTTACTCTATTTATATAGTCTCATGTTGGTGATGTATATAATATAACCTCTATAGAATGTTTCATACCATCATTTTGCAAATTGAGTTAATTACATACATAGGGTTTGTGTTCAATAATATGTATCAATGATAATACATTATCTCTATAACCACTATCCTCTCAGCACACATCTGATGTGATATATCACCAATACTCCACATACGACATTAGCTTGAGTATCTTTTTTAACAATATATGCACATACTCATATAGGCTAATCGATATAGATCTTCCACTCTCCTAAGTCAGCACTATGCATTCCCGACACAGTGTATAATATAGCTCTGATAATAACGCGGTCCACTCTCGATACTATGTGTAGATACGTCTGTGAATATTTAAGAGAGTAACTACACAGATTTAGAGCCATTGACATAGAAACAACTAAAGGGAATTACATGTCTGCTCTCTCAAAGTTATTCGAATAACTCGAGATTAATGTGAACTACAATGGGCCGCAAAGGTCTACAAGCTAGAGTATTGGTGAATCTGACTGATCAATGTCTTGTCAAATTATTCTTCTTATATTAGATATGTCTTATTAGTCGAACCGTACTGCCAGTGAACAAATTACGAGATCTATCTATCAGCAATTATTTTCATAGATACAGACAGACGTAGCATCACATGAGAACTCATAACATGCTCCCTCAATGAAGAATATAACAGTGGCTTGTCTTCAATAGTCTAATCTCTGTTATTTGACTAAAAGTCATATGATCCAATTCAAAGATCATCTTTGATACAGTATCTATATTGTCTGTTGTCATTCTTAGCATCCATCTTTCGTTTTCTGTATCTTTATTGTATTCACATCAAATGCCATGATTGAGCTGATGTAATTTTCCAAGTACAAAGACTTCGATTTCATTATATAAATACATTTATGTGATCTTATGTTCTCTTAGGTAATTTAAGGACTACTTTGATCGATTACTCTCAAGAATAGACGAAAACAGATAGCTGAATCCAAAAAGAACCAACAATCACCCACAAACAAATCAGAAAAGCCAAAGAACAAAACAACAACCACTTAAATGGGTCATAAGTCCTCCAAAGCATTGCATGAGAAGATCAATAACCTAGTTATAACACACGTCTATTGACATGCGAGTTTGCCAAGCATCACAATCAATCAATTCTCTTAGAAACCCATGCAAAGCGTGAGTAGCGATCTTGCAAGCACCGATACAAACCGTTGTTTAGCAGGTCTCAACTTTTATCGCATATACTAGCACCAACTACGCACTGATACACTCCGCTCATGCGTCTATAGAGACAGCTATGACCTAATCCAATGAGACAAGCCAATCACTGCCTCTCTCCTTACTGGTACTAGGAACCCACATGTTCATATGTATGGGATAGAAGACATGTCTTCTTGTAGCGAGTTCATCAATATAGTCTGACATACCAACTGTCAGAACATGACTGCATTAAATACGCATGTAGAGCCTCATCGGAATGCCCATGGGTGTCTGTTATCCCCCTTGTCATTAACTCAATCCATTAAATCTAACGACCGATTAGGAATAATTGACACTTATTGTCTCAACTATTCTCTACGTGCCGTACATGCGCAAAAGCAGCTTGTCTCAATTCGAGGCCTCGCAATCCAACATCAGTAATCGCCTAAGTATATAACCTTCCTCCCTGCTCTGCGAATGTAATGTGCCAAATCGACCAACAGATCATAATTTCTCTTGCTTCCTTTGTATATTTGTGCAATAACCCACGGAAGCAAGACCAGGGATAGCCTAGTATGCAGCATATTCTGACAACTTACAAATTGACATACTAATAACATCTATGGACCCATCGCTCACTATAAACTGTCGTTTTATATCTAAGCTCGATCATCCATAGTTAATTTGTGTTAATCTAGCACGACCTTGATATATCCCAAGTACTTCTTTAATGCGATCTTTACACCACCGCAGATATCCGTGAAAGGAACACTGATTATTCTCACGAGTTGAGAGCTCTTCTATTAAAGAGTTGCTACTAACTGTGCGACCAATATGTTGTAATAAGCACCCTACATAAAATGTGCTTCTAATCGCTCCCTCACACCTTCCTTCTGAGGGCAAGAGTCTAAGTAATTGATGGCCCAATATAGTGTGCGACCACCCAAAAAGAACCCCTATACATAGGCATGCCGAGTACGACCAGTCCTATTAGATTACAGATTACCTTGGCGTATCTCCAATTACTTCAATTTTTGCCCAAGAACGTTTAACCATGAACGAATGTACAATGCGCTGATGCCCAACTTTCTTCGTTGCCGTGGACAGAGGAGTGTGTTCCAGACAAGAGAATACTAAGATAGGAAGTGACCCTGCCTTCCTTGTTCTTTACTTCCCAAGCAGGCTCCTACGTATCTTGTCTTCTTAATACTACCTCCTGTCATCCCTACAAAGCTTGGGGCTATAGTGATTGTAACCTCTGCCGTTAATCGCAATCTTGGACAAGAATTAATCTTAGCACTTTCCATGATTTTTTGCAAATTGCTCCAGACCCGACAGGATAAGTTGTCCAGCAGAACTTTATGAAAAATCGCTTGACAGACATTGCTACTTTGAATGATATGAAGCGTTCACTTCTGCGCTCAGTCAATATCTAAAAGAAAGGTCATTCTAGAAACTAAGCTCATTATAATGGATGAATATCAAGCTTCTTTATCCAGTCTTTCATCCGCTGATATTGTAGTCTCCAGAGATCACCCCGGACCACCAGAATGCTCTTTAAACTAGACAAATATCGCAATCCCCACCAAGCAAAGAGAAGAAGCGGGACATTGATTACACCCTTGTCTTACCTTCTCCTCAAAAAACACTAAAATGAGAGGAAAGAGAATACGGTTAATCTCCCCCATTGACTAGAAGAATGGCTACACTGACTGAGAACACCCATATCAGCCAACAAACACATTGACAGCAGATGGGAATAACCCAGATATCAAATCAAGCAAACAAATACTTTTCCAAAAACATCCGAAAGTCCTAAGACATCACTAGGCTTTTTTAAGGTCAATTAAGGCATGCATCTGGGAGTTACATAGCTATCATGAGTATAACCTTTGATAAGCAGTACGCTTAGCAGAATTTTAGCTATATGCTTACCAGGATAAACCGCTGAGGCTCAAGCAACCATGCCAACCCATTACCCCCAAAACTGCTGTCATGATATTTTAAGAATCCAGCCTTATACACCATAGACAGCGCAATATATATAGTAATAGTAAATATACAATAATGAAGTAAAGTAAATTCCATGAGGGAGCAGATGTCCAGTTCTAAAGAACCATAAAAATGGAATAGACCTCATGTTTCACGTACTCCAAGCCTTCTTAAAAAAGAATTGAACCATCCAAATCTCTCGGCCTGGACAGATCATCAATCATTCTTATAGAGCCAGCATCACATCTCATCGAATCACTGGACTTGACTAAGTCGATTCAAACTTTCAGACAAGCACACCCATGCAAAACTGGAGTGCGTCAACATAGCTGAAGTCCGTAATGTTTAATATACTCTAGGCCAAGCAAAGCTTGAGATATAGAAAGTTATATATTCGTTTGATTGTTATCCGTTTTAATTTTAGTAGAATTAAAATTGATCTGAAGAACATGTTGATTTTCATTTGAAAAAAGTTAAACTTATAGATTAAAAACCTACATTAGCATAAAATTTCTGAAGTTTATTTAAGGGGGGAAACCACGCAAAAAAACAGGCATATAGCAAATTATCATTTAGTGCTGGAAAGCCAAATCAGCTCATCATATTACGTAATGAACATTATGCCGCTACTTGTCACAACTAAAATATAAGCTCCAAAAGGGTTGTAAGGAGTCAAGGTGACACATCTGGGTCAATTGTTCGAGAGCTGTTGTTTAATTTATGCTAAAATTTACCCCTCGTATTTTGCACGGCATGCTGTGTCGTGTGTGTATTTGTGTCAAAAAGAAATGTTTCTGATAGTCTTTTTACAAGACATATATCAATTAAATTCTTTGTTTTATGATTGTTCATTCCAATGTATTCATATATGAAGAGTAGTTTAAAAGAAGAAATATAAGTTGAGAAAAAAAAATTGTGACTTAGAAATTAATAACGATATAGTCAATATAATGTTAGAAAATATTACTCATTAGACAATTAGAACATTTCTAAGATAGGTACACGACCGGGTTGTAATGACCACCAACTACGCCACTAAAGATTTTCCAATTGTCCACTAAGTATGGTATCAGAATTTAAATATTAGTGTACCCAACTTTTAATATAAAATTCTTAGTTACCATTTTTCCTCTTATTGTGTCAATCTATCAAATTATTTTGTCAATTGATCTTATTAGTGTTACTTAACTTAGTGCAATAGTTATTGTTACATTTTTATTCATGATCAGAAAAAAATCAATCTAAATATTGTTTTAATTAGTATAATGACATTTAAATGTAATACCATATTAAATATTGTTCAACATTATGGCATTGACAATTGAAGAGTAAAAAAGAATATATTCAAAAAAAACATGTAATTGTTAATCAATTAAAGGTATATGGGAATTTCATAGGGGGCACCATTGCTCCGTACTTACCACAAAATCGCACCAACAAGTCATCATTTTAAGTGCAGTCGTTAAGTGCAGTATCACGTCCTCTGTATTTTATAAGAAACCGATTTGGTTACTACCTTCTTAAATCCACTCTAAGGACCAAGAGTCTCTAATACACTACATCTCTTTATCCTAGAATATTAAGATGACCCTCCCTTCTATAAAACCGGTCTCCAATCTTTTTAATACAATAATAAATTGTTTATTTTACAGCTTACGTTACCATATTTCCTATCTATAATTCCCTCCTAGCTTTTAAAAACAAGCACTCTCTTCTCTTCCTCAATTCTACCCATCGTCCATTAATACTTCTATCTTCTTCTCTCTCCTATTCTACCATTTATCTTCTCTCCTTCCTCATTATCTCACGCAACCTTCTAGCGATTTAGTTCCCTCGGATGATGGATGCCGATCCGCTAGTTTGGTTATTAAACGCGACATTTCTACTCAGCTTTCCTCCGATTGCAAACGTCTTTCGAGGTATTTTTTGGCACTTCTTCACTTTATTCCTTTTTTTTATTTTTTGATTTTGGGTTTTTGTTATCGTTTTAATCGATCATTATTCCTGAAATTTGTGTGATGAGAGTTTTTGTAATTGTATCAGTAAATAAGTATGAATTGGATATTTTCATTAGATATACTTTTTTTTCCGATCTGCTTTTTTGTATGTAATAATTATGATTTTCAGATTTTAATCAGTTAATTGGTCTCTTTTTTGTTGTTTTGTTTAATTAATTCTTCTGAAGGATAACCTTATTTGTATTGACCTTTGTTAAGAAAAACAACCAGCCCAAAATTATGTATGTATTGCCCATTTTATTTCATTTTTTTGAGTTTTTTACCATTTGACCCCCATTTTATAATTTATTCCGCAAATTTTTTCGTACCAATTTTTTTTTTGGTAGAAGTTTTTTTTACTTGTTATTCCTATTCGAACGGGGTCGTTTTTTTTTTTTCCCGATTTTTTTTTCAGTTTTTTTTCGCGTCTTTTTTTTTTTGTCCCAACAGTTTATTCCAATGTGGTTTAGGAATTTATTTTTTTGGTTTTCTTCTGTTTTCGAATTTATTGGATTTTTTGTCTATTCGATTTTCTGTCTTTTTTTTCAATTCCTTTTTAGTTTTTTGTTTTTTTGGGATTTTTTCTTCTAGTTTTTACTATCTTTTTTTACTTTTGTGGTTATTTAATTTTAATTAGATTTTGTTTTCTGATTTTTAATTTTGTTTTTGTAATTTTTTGGTTTACCTCATTTTATGTTTATTTTTCTTGTTTGAATTGAATGCATCATACTGTGACTCTGATTGAGTGAATGTCATGTTATTCGAATTTTAATGGATTCCATCTTAAATATCAATATTTCAATTTAATGTGTGTGTGTTTTTTAACAGGGAGGAGACTTGAATTATTAAAAATATATTCATAGTATAAGAGATACGTAGTGATTGGTATCACGAACTTACCTTCATATTTTTTGTCATTGTAGTAGTTTTATACGTCTGTAATTATATTTTTCTTTTTACGTTAATTTGATTGTTACCCAATCATGTACAGAACGTATATCTACCTTTCCTTGTACGTTATTACTATTTCATTTTAAAAATATTGGATACATTTTTTTATGTGTATTACTACACGGCTTAAGTACATTAATTTTGACATCTAATTCTCATGGCCATGAATGTAGTGGTCCTTTTATATTTTTTTTTTTAATGCTGTATTACCAAAGAGTACCTCGTTGTAGTAGATTCGCGTTCCTTTAGTGTACCAAAGAGACCGGTTTGTAGTCATAAACTGTCTCTTAATGGAGATCAAGAGGACCGTTTGCTCAAACGTCTCTTTGCGATATAGAACATCCGCAAAATCACCTTGTGTTTCTCTTTTACCTAAGGTCCTTTTTTTAATGACCTAGAGACCGGATTGTTTTTTCTGTCTCTTTGCCTTTTCATACCGTTGCTTAGCGTTTTTTTTGTTTATTTTTTAGTGTCCCCCTTCTTTATTGATAAATAGAGATTATTGGGTTTAAATAAAAGAAGTTCTGTGATTATTTAATTGTCAATTATGTAATGATTTTAGTTTTTTGCTAAATGAGTAGAAATTACTTGTAATATGCAAAATATTGTACGGTATGGTATTACAGATTATTAATAATTGTAATTTTCTTAAACGTTAAGGGTAGCATTAACAATTTCAAATAAGCGGGAGGCAACAGTTGCTCCTCTGACTTAATATAACAGAGTAAATACTACTCATCGAATACACTGTAATGTTAGACATGATTTACGAGATAATTAATAATACAAATTAAATAAGATATCAACTAATTCCATATCATACTTAGATTATCTAGTTTCTAGCTAGATTGAGTACTATTCTACTAGTAGTTTCTAGGAGACATTTGACGGAAGATTGGCACCAGCGATCGTAACAGAGGGCTGAGATTAGGCCAATCCGAGGCATGCGAGATCTTGCAACAATTCTGAGCACGATCTCTTCTTCCTGCCGAAGAGCTTGCATATTCGACTCCATCGTTCTTCCCCGACGTCTATTTCATCACTAACTTGACAACGCTGAGCGGTACCTCTAGACCATGCTAGCATAGCAAAACACTGGCAGCCAACCACAACTAGCAATCTGTACTGAACTTGTGCAACTGAACCTTGAAGCTCTCTCTCGCTATGTCGACCTAATAATAAGCTGCAGTGAACTTTAGAATGGTCTTAAGTAATTCCTGCTGCTTAGGATTCCTAATTTCAACGATTCAATTGATACAAATTCATCAACATTTTCGATCTAGAACCAAAGAAACATTAATGTTCGGGATTGTTCGAGGAATTCATTGTCACTTATTCTCAATCCCGTCGTAAGATGTCAGCAAATACAGCAATTGATGTGTATTTGATATAAATTATGACGACGTTTACACCCAAAAAGTATTCATACTCCTCTCGCAATACAACGCAATGCAAGTATGCAATTATTAATGTATTATTCTGTAGGTAATTCAAATTAGTCTGCATCATTCTAATGTTAATAACGAGGTGAAACTAGCAATTTACTCTTTCAAACTGCATTGGGAAAAATCAATTTTTTAGCGAAGTTTTGCATTAAAGAGGACGGCACAGTGGATATACACCTGAAATTTAATGAGGAGGCTTGCACCCTAGGATTCAGCATTGAGCGCAGGGAAGCCAATTCAGAAGCAAGGCCTCCATTGCACCAAGCCTCGTCCACAGCGTGGCCACCCCCTGACGCCCTGAGTTTTCGGATTATCCACAGCAACTCTTGCCCCAGCTTCTCCGCGCCAACCACCTCCGCACTCCGATCATCCCCCCCATCAAATTCATCGTCGACATCGGTCATCAGGCACCTCCTTTTCTGAAGCTGCCACATCGACGACTGCAGTTCAGGAAGAACAGCACTCAGGCCGCCCTTCATGTAGGCCGCGATGTAGGTTCCCAAGGGAAGCTTCCTTATCACACGCATGGTCCACGGACCGCCACGGTAGTTGGCTTCATCGGCWTGGGACATGGCCGTGTGGTTGAGGGYGTGGTGGAGACGATTGACCGTGCAGTCGAACGCTGAGGATAAAGCTGCTCGGTTTACATGGAGAAGCTCTACGTTACCATCACGAGTGTTATCGTCTAGTAGCCTATCAGCCATTGCTATTGTGAACTCATATTTTCTTGATGTTACTGGTAGCTCGTTAAGAAGTGCTAGAATCTGTAACAAACAAAGTAAATTGGGGAAAACAAACTATTTATTCATCATGCAATACAATATATACTAGCTAAATTAAATCACATACACACTAATAACAAGTTACTATACAATGATTTAATAAAGATTCAAGTTATGATTGAAATAAAGATTCAAGCTATTGAAAAGATCCATCCATAAATTTACACATAAAGATTCCATGAAGATTTTTTTTTGTCTGTGACACTACTACAAAAAATGGCAAAGAAACTGATTGAATTTGGCCAAAAAGCTCCACAAAAAACCTGCTTTATTCCTACGTTAATCACTTTATCATCACAATTCACGAGTGTGCATATGATAGATCGTAATTGTAAATCGATCATAACTAATTCTAGTAAAGATCGATAAATGATGCAATCAAATTTCACTATATATATGTAACAGAGACTTTTATCATTAGTTTTTATTAAAGTGAAAGTTTAAGAAAATGAAAGTTTAAGAACGTAAATAAACAAAATAATTTTAAGAGTTTGTAATATAATAGCATATTAATATTGATCTTATCCTTGATTGTGTTGTTAAAATTCTTTTGTCTAATATCGTCTAGAAAATTCGTTTACAACTTTAAACTTTCTGCTAAAAAAAAGGTGAAAAATTCGTTGTAAAAATCTTTACGTTAACGATACATGATACTCGTGCCGTAACGATCATGCCTTTTCCTTATCTTACACTCGCACGGTGACACCATCTCCGAATGTAGAAGAACATAAAACATGGTATGTTACACTATCACAATTCACAAATCCACAATTGAAGTGGAGAGTAATTGTGCATGAAAGCCATGTGTTAGCAGTTTAGGACTTGGGAGGACTATGCTAGTTTATTTTTGCTTCGAAAAAGTCCAAAAACATTTGAATTAGGAGTAGCTAATCGATCTTTGCCACGTGAGCACATACGTACGTCACCCCTAGAATTATACATACACTTCTTTGGATTTTCCAACTAACGTCCATTTTGTCTTCTTCCCTTCATGAATACAAACAAAATAACTCACCTAAAGAGATTACTTTACTTCTCCATTTCCTCTTCAAACCGACTAGCCCGTTGTCTCATTCATTCATTAACACTATCTTTGGATACATATATTATATATATACTACTTTGTAGCATATATGACAAATTTACAAGAGTACAAAACAATTTAAAATAAAAACGATAATGATAGATTATACCACTACGGATCGGAGCATAATAAAAATGATAGATTAATTACTAGTGCATGTGTTCACGTCAATTTATTTCAATAAGTTTTGGTAAAAATAAGTCCAATTCAATAAAAATAATTTCAATTTTTGAGAAATTTGTTAAGATTTCAGTATAAATAAGTCCAGTAATAACAAGTTCAGCTCAATGCTAATAAATTCAGTTGAGTAAAAATAAGTTCAATATAGTAGAAATAAGTTCAGTTTAATAAAATTCAGTTGATGAGAACAGGGTCTCAATATACTAATAGATTTCTAACACACCCGTGTGACCTTGTTTTAATTAATTTGCTCAAAAGATCAACTAAATTACTCTTGCATCTTCGATAACACAACAAATGCAATCATTTTATACTTTCAAATACGGAGTATCTATACTACGAATTTCCCAAAATATACTTCATCATATAATACTCAATTTA
>SNQN01010478.1:0-21834 GCA_008642245.1 Bassia scoparia | reverse complement strand
TTTCGGTCGATAATTTCGGTCGGCCTTACACGAAATTCTTGTAGTGGAAGTGGAGAACCTGCGAACAAAAATCAAAGAAAACTCTGAAGTGTACATTCGCAAGTTCCTACCAATGGTATTCTTCGATAAAAGGCTGAAGAAGGAAACTCGTGAACAAAAATCAGAGTAAACTCTGAGGTGTACGTTCGTTAGTTCCTTCCAATAGTATTGAAGAAAAATGCTTGAGAAGGAGAAAACCTGCGAACCAAAATGGCAGTAAACTCCGAAGAGTAGGTTCACAATTTCCTTCCTCCTTCGCATATGAACCAAAGCAAAGAAGAAAAATTCTACATGAGAAGAAGAAGTTCAAAAATCATGAAGCTGGGACTTATCGCACGATCTTTGTTCTTTTCCCTCAAGGATTTGTATCTGGCTTCCGCAGACAAGGCTTCGTATTCATCCACATGCATCTTTCCTCTACGAAGAGTTGGGAGACGATCGTAAGCAGCAACTGTAGAAGAAATTAGATGAGACCTAACAGTTAGAGACAATTTAATTATTGAAAGGAAAGAAAGAAAAATGCGAATCTACCTCTTTCCTCCCTAGAGCCATCGGCTAAGGAGAAGGCCATTTAAAAATATTTATTAACAAAGAACGCATAAAATGGAAGCCAATATTTGGGAATGAAGTCCTTAGTAACTCTATCCCCAAGAATAACCTTCTCTTCTCCCTCTGTTAAGGTCCCCATCTCAGGAGACTTGACAAGGTTAGGGGTCCTAATGCAAGCACCCAAAATCTTGGCATTCTTCTTGTCCACAATGCAAATGAAGAAGAAATCAGTTTTCCAGACGTTGAATTTATTTGGTTTTTTAAAAGCAGTCATGTATCCTTCGCGATTTGCGAACTGATACCATCCATACAAACACTTATTGTTTTTTCTCAAGGTGTACATTCAAACAAATTCTCAAAKCGTAAGAGAATAGCCCCTTGCTTTGCAAGTTGCAAAATATCCRAGTATTTGGAACCAAGAGTTAGGGGTCAATTGTGAAATGCTTATACCATAGGCCTWTAACAAATGGAGAATGAACCTCCTAATGGGAAGTCTAAGTCCAAAGTCGATGACATCCTTATAAATGGCGAAGTGCCCCTCAGGAGCATCGATGATTCTGTCACCTTTATTGGGAACCACAAGCTCCAGTCATGTTTCCGTTATTCCGACGATAGACTTGTACTCTTGAAAATGCAAAGACAAGTCGTCGATCCAACCTTCCTTAACATCAAAGGATTCAGGACTAGGGTATTCTTTTCCCTTGGGATGTGAWGGAGGTTTTGTTGGGGGTATAACCAATACTTCCTCAGTAGAAACGTCCAAGTCAATGGTTTCGGGAAATAAGTTCTCATTGTTTTCGGTCTCTACATGCAAAGCCGAGGGCCCATCTCCAACACCAGCCCCTCTTTTAACGTGACCAGAGATACCTAGAACCRAGGAGGATGATTTAACCCTTGGCATCGTGCTTTCCTACACAAGAAGAGTAGCTGGAGTTGGGCACTTATTGTGTATGGTTTCAAAATTATGTGTGTGTGGGACCGAAGAACCCCGGGTCACAACAGATCCTGGAGATGTTGGCTTAATTAGGCCCGTCAAAGCCCCCAACATCAGACTTTATTGGACTCGAAGAAGAGGACGAAGCCATGTTTATTACTTTGAAAGAAAGAATGAATAAGAAAAAGAATCGAAAGGGAACACTATACCTTAAGATGGCGAAGCGAAGATTGATGTTGAAGAAATCTGTGAACGTGGAGGTGCGAAGCAATGAGCTAAATTCAAGCTAAGTCTAGGAAATCTCCGATGAAGAGAAAGAATCTCGAGAAAAATTTCTATAGAGAGAAGAGAGTAAATGAATTCAACAACCATTTTCTCTCTCCTCCTCCTTTTCTATTTATCGAAAAAAATTAGGTTAATGGGCTTTTGATTTCAATCTTCAGGTCTGTGAAATTGAGAGGGAAAGCAAAAAAAAAAAAAGAAAAGAAAGAAGAAGTTGAAAATGAAGTTGGGCAAGAAGATTGGGCCCAAGTCCAAAAGGAGGACCTTTGATCTGAGTAGGTCCATGACTGCTTACACGGGTCGAACCTCAAGGAGATAAACCAATTGAAGTTTGGTTAGCACTAATCCCAAGAAGGGTTGGCTCGAATTCCAAGACAAGTAAAGGATGGATTTGCTAAAATTTCGAGGTAGAAGAAAAAGAAAGTTTTGAGGTTTTTCTACAAGATCAAACACTCCCAAACCAACTGTATGGGAAGTGTTTGAGGGGCAAATGATGTGGCAAGAGAAACCACTTGCCATGTGTCATCCGTTGATTGGTACATTTAGGATAAGGTGGAAAAGGGTCTCATGGCCATGTGTCAACCTTTCAATGTATCAAGTGTCAAAAGTCAAGTGACTTATTGACCATGTAAGCTCGGTCGAAACATGTCAAGAAATAGGCAATAAATGCTTCAATAAACAGAACAGATCAATGAACGGTGAAGATTGTGACAAACGTCACTCATCTAGGTCCCCATAGGGTAAGGCAAAACCCTATAAATACCCCTTGAGAGACCATAAATTCACACACAATTTTCATAAGTATTTACTCACATTTAAGCAAGTGTATAGTTTCTCTCTCTAACTTCTCTCTATATTTAGTTGTATTTATTACTTTCCTCCTTCCTTTACTTACTTAGGTATCGGATGGGAGACAATCCGAAAAAGATTATTCTCCTTCTTACAGGTGCTAAGGAGCCTTAGAAGGACTTGAAGCGCCAAGTCAACTCAAGTCTTCGTCCAAGGTCAGCTGCCCCGAAGTAGCATTGAAGGGAGCCTCCACCCATCTCTCAATCGTGCAGCTCAAAGGAAATATTGTAGTTTGTCAAGCGACTTGCTACAACAGGATTCGTCTGTAGTTTATTAATATGTATTTAATATATTTGTTTATGAAGTGCTCAGTTGCTCATATATAGTACTCCCTTCATTCCATATTATTTTGTGCACTTTTTCCATTTGATCGTTCAATAATGATTTGTGCATTGTGCTTTATTCTATTTTAGAAAATGTTTTTACTATTTTTTAATAGGATGACTTACCACTTTCTCTTACTTTCTATCACTTTCCCCTTTTACACACTCTCTAATTTATTTTTGCTTTTAATTTTAACCTAACTTCCATTATAATAGATTATTCCTAATTTTTCTCTCAAATAGTAAATGCACACAACAATAAGGAACAGATGGAGTATAAGATATTAACGTTTAAATATGTACATTGAAAACCATACACATGTTTAAATGTGATTGTCATCCTATGTATGCAAATTTAAAAAATATACTTCCTCCGTTTTTTATTAGATGACCCAGTTTCTATTTTAGGAAATTTGGAAATACTTGTCCCACTTTGATTTTTTTCCCTTTCAAGACATGGGGTCCACAATAAATTATCATATAATCCCACTTACTTTCTACTTTTTTGGGGTCCACAATCTCTTTCTCTCTATCTCTCTCATCTATGGGTCCCACATACTTTATTAAATTACCAATCTACTCACCTAATCACTTACACCAATATTTTGCKTCAAAAACCACAAAACCCAAAGTGGGTCATCTAAAAAAAACGGAGYAAGTATGAAAAAAAGTTCTTAACTTTTGGCAAGCTCTTTACTTTGTCATATTTTATAAAGAAAAATTTGCTATTAACTACCAACTTTTTTCACTCTTTTAGAAATAACTACCCGGATTTTGTTTTATTAAAAACAACTATCCGTTTTTTATGTTTTGTTTGCGAATCACTACCCCCTTTCGGATTTTGACCACAAACCACCGTACCAACCACCACAACACAACGGCCACCCAAAAATTCAACCACCACAAGCCCCAAATTCGACCATCACCACATTTTCCACCCAAATTCGACCACCAAAACCCCCAAATTTGACCACCACCCCCAAATTTGACAACCACCCCCAAATTCGACAACCACCACAAACCACCCCAAATCCGACCTCCAAAACCCACACATGAAGCACCATATTCGAACACCACCTCCATTTGAGCACTAACCCAATCGAAAACCACCCAATTCGAAAACAATCCAATTTGGGGTTTTTAATCTACAAACTTGCAGAGGGCATAACTACAAGAATACTAGTCCAAATCAAGCGATTCTTGAGCCCATTTCATGTATTTGTCCAAGATCTACAACTTTTATGAAGGAACCATGTCCAAAAAATGAATGTATAGCTGAGAAAAATGCTACACCAGCAGTGCGACGTAGATTGGGGTAGTAGGATAGGTGATTTCGTGGTGGTTGGGTTGTGTTGGTGGTTGTAAGGTGGTTTCTAAGGTGGGCAACAACAAAATGGGGTGGTTRGCGTGGTTGTTGGGTGGTTTTGCAGGTGGGCCACCGCGTTGTGGTGGTTGCTACGGTAGTGAGTGGCCAAAATTCAAAAGTGGGTAGTGTTTTGCAAATATAACATAAAAAGCGAGTAGTTGTTTTTAATAAAACAAAATCCGGATAGTTGTTTCTAAAAAAGTGAAAAAAATGGATAGTTAATAGCAAATTTTCTTTTTTATAAATTATGGCTATTAGTATAAGTATTGAAAAAAATAGTCATGGATTGATATCCATAAACAGTAAACTACTCCCTAAATAATTAGTGAGCGCATACAAATTGRCGAGTATTGCTATAAAGTACGGAGTACAATTACAGGAAAAACTAGCTTAGGGAATAATATTTATAAATAGATGCTAGAAAATATTTGTTAGCAAGTCCACTCATCTATCAAAGTAAAAAAGAAAAAATGAGGAGAAAATGCAAAGAGGACTACGGAAATGCTAATTGGAGTGCGGACATATMTGCCCAAAACTATGAGGTAAACTTAATCTAATTTTCACTCTAAACAAAAAAAAATTCTTCAATCTTCAATATTTTGGGGTTGTCATCAYTCTTTTAAAGGTTGATGGTACCTTTTCCTTTTTATTTTTCTCTTTTGTTTTTATTATTTACAATAAGTTCCTAATTTATTTTCTCCGTGGGATTTATCATTCTCCTCATAAGACTTATTTTTCATTATATCAGATTTATCTTTTCCCTTTGTGAGATTTTTTGGGCTTGTTTATTTGGTTTTGTCTAAGAATTAAATTGTTGATGAGGATTAGCACGAGATTACAACATAATTTTGTACTTTCAAATGTCCAATGCATTCAAAAGAGTCGATTCAAYATCTACTACAAAGTAGATCGATAAAACCCTCATGAAAAACTAAGTGACGAAACTTGAAATACTACTGGAAAAATTAAGAAAATGGTAAAACAACATGCAATCATCTTTCTCTCATCAATATTCGAATTTCAAACCTCTTAAAAGAATTGTATACCCTACTACGCTGCAATTTGCTGGCATTGCTTTGATTTGTAAGAATATTTATACAATTAATAAAGGAATATTATCATTGGTAGCCTTCAACTTTAGCTTTTTCGCGTTGGTATAGCCTCCAATTTTAAAAAATATATAAAYTAGTCTTCAATTTTACACTATTTATTAAACATAACAATTTAAACCAAAACACTAATTGAATTTACTAATATATCCTAATMAAAATAAATAAAAATATCTAATTCCTAATTCAATAATTAATCTAATTAACAATCTAWTAAACAACCCACCTCCCCTACCACCTCCATCCCTCCTCTCCATGCCACCCGTGCCACCGCTATCCTGCCTCCCCCACCCTTCGTCACGCCACCGCCATCCTCCTTCTCCCACCACCCTTCGTCACAAGTCACAACACCCCACTACGAGAGTCACCACTCCCCCTCCTCTTTGCGAGTCACCACTCACCACCATCCCACCCTCTTTGCGAGTCACCACCAGCCCACGCTACCACCCTTCGTCGCGACTCTTCACGTGCAACCAACCCCACAACGCAAAGCCACTAGCCCCACAATGCCCCTACCACCACTCAAAAGATTCCCAAAATTTCCAGAATAATTCAAAAAAGAAAAAGAAAATCGAATAGGGAATTCGAAACTAAGAATTCGAATTGAATTGGAAAAATTCAAATTAAGTTTTTAGGGTGAAAGGGGAAATCAATTTGGGGTTTTAGGGTTTGGGCTCTAGGTGGCGCGACGAGTTGCAAGAGGAGAATGGTAGGTTTGCGCAACGAATTGCAAGAAGAGAATGGTGGTGGTGCGACGGCTGCGCGAGTGGTTGCCAATTATGGTTGTGCGTGTGGGGTGAATGGGTGGGAATTGGGGATGGTGCGAGATGGTGGTGATATGAGGTGCGACGATGGTGCGACGTGATGGTGGCGTAAATACTAGTGGTTGGTGGTGATGGGAGGGTGGTRGAAGAGAGAGAAATGGGTGAGGTGTTGAAGATGATGGTATTAGATTGATCAGGAATTAGATTTTTTATTTTTTTATTAAGGATATATTAATATTAGTCAATTCAATTAGATTTTWGGGAAAATTAGAGTAAAAGATTATGTTTAATTAATATATTAAAATTGATGGCTATTTTATGTATTTTTCAAAACTCGAGGCTAATTAATGTATAAAAAGGCTAAAGTTGATGGTTACCGATGATAATTTCCCATTAATAAAAAATTTGCCTTGAGCCAGTTACAAGACTGGTTTGAATTATTGTTGGGGAAATGTTTATTGGCAAATAGGTTTGTATGAGAATGACGTGAATGTCCCATCTTAATTTTATAATCCTATTTGTTCCATTAAATTTATGCAATAAAAAAATGACACTATTCACGAATCAAAAGGTATTGTATGCATTAAATGCACAATAAATTTATTGTGAATCAAGCATATAGTGACTTTTTATATCAATATAGTGATCCATTTCACTTTACATCAATATAATGATAAAAAAAATAAGGGTCACTATATTGATAAAAAGGGTTACTATATTAACCAAAAAGGTCACTATAATTTGATGCARAGTAAATTTATTGTGCATCAATGGTCAAATGGATATGGAATCTAGTACTCTGTAGTTTCATAATATCTAAAGCTTTATAATTTTAAGTAATATAAATTAATGTAAAATTAGTCGTAGCGACATTAACCTAGGTCGAGGTGTACTATTCGGCACCAGCTAGATCAGGGGCACGAGACATCTTCTGCTTGATAGCTTAATAATTTAACTTAGGRTAATGTGTATTAATTGTACCAACTAAATCGGGAGCACGTGAAATCTTCTACTTGATAGCTTAATAATTACTTCATTATCTATTTACCTTAATAAGCGTGTAAAATTTCAAAAGTAACTATTCCCTCCGTTCTTTGAAGTTCCTACTATACACTATTTGGGTGTAAAATATGGAAACTAATATAAAATAAGAAGTGGAGTTAAAAAGTAGATCTAGATTGGAAAAATAAACAAATAAAATTGCATTGTTTAATACACACGAGTGTTTGCAACTTGTATGATGGGTTCTACATGGTGGGCTACCACAATTAAAAAAAATATAAATTTTTRTAAAATGGAATAAAGTGAGAGTGGTAGGAACTTCATGAAACGTCCAAATGAGGAAAGTGGTATGAATTTCAAGGAATGGAGGGAGTAATAAACTTAGACGAATGTAGTAATACGTACTTTTCATAGATTAAATAGAGTGTATAGGAATAATAAGTTTGATTTCATTAGAGATATTATTAATCTCACAATACATCATCATCTTATAATTGCATTAGTACGTAGTTGATATCTTTATAATTTTGCAGCTAAACAAGATTGGCAAAGTTTGAGTGCAACATGCGCAAGCTTTATATTCCCACTACTCTGAAACACAACCTTTTGCATATTCTCTCATACTAATTCTTTGCATAAAATCTCAGCTCGTAATGAAAAGGGAAAAAGAAAAAAGAAAAAAGTTACAAAATAAAGCTAAAGCAATACTTGTCTCTATCTTCATGTTCCTTGCTTTGCCTCTTCCAGTCTTCCTCCTTCACTTTCCAGTTTCCACTTCAAGGAGCCTAAGACTAACTTACACAACCACAACCCCCTCTTCTTTTTAAGATTCCTCACTATCATATCAACCAAAATTAAAGTCATGCATGTCATTTGCATCAATTTTATTTATTTTCCTTTGATTTGTGGGGCCATTTTTGTTAATTGTCCTTTTTTTATGTACATAATAAAAGGGCATTAATGAGGATATTCAAGAATAATCTATCTCAATTAGGATTTACCATGTAAATTATGTACCACTACCTAATAATTTATAAACAAAAAGAAAGAGATAGACCAAAATGTTATTTTTATTGATTTGAAGACTGAAATTATTGATTAATGAAGTCAGATCTTATTATATTACTCCCTATATCAAAATAAATGCAACGATTTGACATAAAATAGAGAGGAAAAATATCAAATCGTTGCAATTATTTTGATACGAATAGAGTAYAACTGTGGTGGATCTTAGCTTATTGATTGTCGTACTTTAACATAGGTGGTATATGTGATTATAAGATTCAATTCATAACCCACAAGAGAAAAAAGAGTGTTAGTTATTGAGGGATATTCTTGCTTATGCTGATTTGAGTCAGCAAAGCAAAACAAAAGTAAGCTGTATTATTGTAATGTAATAAATGTGGGTCAATGTGCTGGGAAGAAAAGAGGAGAGGAATCTCTAAGTAATTTTCCTTCCAAAATTCTAAGTTTCCCCATTTTTGCTTCACACCAATGAAGTTGTTCTGGTGTTAAGTCTGCCATTCTCAAAACCCTTGACACCACTTTTAGGTCTATTAAACCCATCAATATCTCCATTTCTTCTTCTCTTGGTAGCTTCCTCTTCCTTAAGCACACACGAGTCCTTTGTAGGTCTTTTACCTTCAACTTTTTCTGCATTCGAACAGATCGAATAATTTAGACAAGTTAATCTCGTAGATTGGTGAATATTATTATACAAATCCACTACCAATTTTGTAATAAATTCGAACTTTTTGCGACATCATGCACGCATGAAAGACCACAAATTTTGCTATAATGTTCTTTAATTTGTTAATTATAACATTTTCTTTTTTACGATCTTCTATGATGCTATAARGTGCGAGAGGCATGTTATTTGTAGCAAGGTTTAGGCGATAATTACCTTTTTGTTGTACTTCTTGACGACCTTGATTACATTAGGATCAATTGTACCCTTTTGACGTGGTTTAAAAAGAGCAGCCTTGATAATTTGGCAATGGGTCTCCCTATCTGCTTTCAGAAAATTCATGAAAGTTTGAATTGCATCTTCTAMTATTCTCAAGAACAATTCTGATGCTATTCTTCCTGCACCATCTTCGTTRTCTTCYCCTTCATAATCTGTTCGATGATGAAAATACTTAATTAGGGATAACATTTCTTGCTTCATCATGAATTAATCATACTCGTACCACAAGACCACCATTTATAATGTTAATATGGATTCGTGTTGCATTAATCATATAGCTTTAAAGATTCACATTCTTGCTATGTGAATACTTGGTACCTTTGACTGACAAATTTTATCTAGACATACACTAATAAATACGACATAGAGACTTCTAAGATACGTTTTGTGCCTAATGAATTCGTTTGTTTTTTAGTCTTTACCAATAGGTTAAGAACTAATCAGCTGTTCGGCATTAAAATTTTAAACTATGATAGACAATATATAAACACGAAGTAGTTCCTTTTGCATGAATGCTAGACATATAGCATCTTTCTTTCATAATTGTTGTCCCATGCTATTGCATAACTTTAGGATACCCTATATTTTTGAATCAATGAGTAATCATCATTTGGCTACTTCTAATGCATTAAAGTATTAAGATTCCATTACTTGCTGCCTTTATCACACTCACTTTTTACGTAAACATTACTCATAGCTGATGCACCAAGAAACGAATAAAGAATAGTACATAATTATACAACTATGGACCATAAGGAGATAATGAAGATAGTTTCACAAAACTGTACTTTTTTTATATATAAAATGTATGTTTTTTTCGTAAAATTTCATTACAACTTAAGTAAAGTTCCTATTGCAACAAACTAACAGTAGTAGTAGATGAAATTATGAACATTTACATGTAAAGAACATTCCTTCTAAGAAAATACTTGTATATATACCATCTGACCGTGAATGCTATGTTTCAACATAAAATGATGCAATTTTATATAGAGCTATGTATCATCTATCGTATTAGTAGTTGATCTTGATACAAGAGTTTAGACTCGCTTGCAAGCATAAAATTGCTATAGTTGAGAATGAATGAGACGTACCATGATATTCAGGAACTTGAAGCAACTTAGGGGAAACACTTCTCATACGGGCGTAAATTTCAGGCCTTTTACCGCGTTCATAGGGCTCGTTTTCTATGTACCGTTGGAGTAGCACCTGAAATTGCTGGAATTGTTGTGCTATGTATGCAGGGCACCCATTGTCATCGAGTTCTGTTTTCGATGATTGCTTTCGTTGGAAGGTTGCGTAGTTCCAATTAAGTGCTTCCCATGCTAAACATATTTGTGCAACATACGCCACCTCTAGTTCGTTGTATGGATTGTTGTTCTTCTTGTAGATTTCGTCCTCTGGATTTCTCCTCTTCTTGTTGTTAGCTATCTTATGAACGATTCTCTGGGATATTGATCTTGGTTCCACTTGAAACGACCTCAACGATTCTGTACCAAATTTTTTAAAAATCATAACAATTAATCACAAAATTTAATTTTGAATGATCTTACCTTGTTTAAGAAAATAACATACGGGTATTTCCTAGTATTTTATTGAGGAATGCATGAAAACACAATTTCATTACTATTGAAATTGATAAATTACACTTAGGCTCCGTTTYTTTTGACGGAAAACATTTTCCCGAAAAATGATTTTCCTCCCTCTTTTACTTTTTCTTTGTTTGTTTTGGAAGAGGTGGAAGATCATTTTCCTCAAAGGAYAAAATGTCACTTTYGAAAAAGAAAATCATTTTCCTTTTGTAGAGAAGGAATGCCACAATTTCCTACCCACTTRTTACATCTCCCTTATTCATTCTCCCACCCTTCCTTCATTTTTATTACTTTTTTCATTTTCTTCATGAGTTTTCCTCTAATCAAACAAATAAAGGAAAACTTTTTTCCTAGAAAATGATTTTCCCTGAAAATTGTTTTCCTTCAAAACAAACGGAGCCTTATAATTGTTCAATTTTAAATTGTCAATCAATGCAAGCTAACAAATAGGTCCCCAAAAGAATATTCATCTTGATATACCACAATAAATTAAGTAGCAACATATTTTCTGCCATCTACTGATATTCACTCAGCAAAAACAGATTTGGATTCACTTTATACTGTTTTTAAGTACTGGCTCGAATTGAATTGAATTGAATTAAACGGGACGGAAAGAATCATTGATATACTTACTTTAGGGGTTCAAGGTAGGGGGATAATACTTAAAAGTAAAATACCTGTTTCATGGAGCTTTTGAGCACTAATTCTGTCAAGAAACATCATTTCCTCATCATACTTCTGATACACAGCATAAGACTCCCATTTTGGACAGCTTCTCCTAGATGAAGAAGAAAAGGGATCATCTGTAATAGCCGAATCCCTCATTGAACTCCTCCAATCTGATGAACTCTTCGATGTTGATCCAACAGTGTATGTATCTTCGAAATTTCCTTCTTCCTCCCTTTCCAGCTCTTGCAGTAGTTTCTTAACCTCGGATTTTGGAGGGTCGAAAATCAGAAACTTGTCATCTTTTGTGAAATTCGCGCTTTCCTTCACCACTTCCATTTTCTTTACATCTATTTCTCTTACAACATCTAAGAACAAGAAAGTAAGAATAATCAAGTTATTATATATGAGTTATGCTAATTAAGATAACACAAGATTAACAACAATAATGTAGGTATGATGAGCTAATTGATTACCATGACTATAATTAATTGCAGCATTTATTTCTGTGTCATATGCCTTGGCCTCAATAAAACTTGGAGATTTTGTAGGCATGTCATGGACCATTGTTGGCTCACACTGTTGATCAATTTCGTGATGGATGTTACCATTTGTGTTATTGTGTTCAATAAACTCCGAGGTTTTACCTAGATTAGGTTCGAATTTAGATGTGTGATCTTGTTTGATCGCCTCATAATCAACTACCTGCTCAATAACGTAATCTGTACTGTATTCATGTTCGGTTTCTGAGCACGTCGTTGAGGTCTCAGAGTGAACTTCGACTTCATCATCAAAGAATTCAACAGGGTCTTCGAATAAGCTCTCATAAGAGTTGCTATGAGCAAGAGATATATTGTTTACAACATGCTCATTATTATTAACACCATGCAACTCGTTATTAGGATGAAAAACTAGGGTACCCCCATCATTCACTATGTCAGCAACAAGATGAGCTCCCTCCACATGTTGATACCTATACTCTTCTTCGACGTTTTCTTCTTCTTCTTCTTCTTCTTCGTTGTCTTCCTCTTCATCTTCATACGACTCATCATCATCGTACTCATCCTCATATCTATGTTAATTAACAAAAAAAAACAAGAACTAAAACATGTTAGTATAGACTATATTAGGGAAGCATATTAATTAATTAATTAATTAATTAATTATTAGTGGGTGTTTCGAGATATCGAAATAAACAAAAAGAAGATAGGAATTACCTGAAAAAGAAAGTGAAGAGCTTGGCAAGAAAGAGAGAGAAGAGGTAGAAGAAGAGAAAGAAGAACTTGATAGCATTATTGAAGAAGAACTTAGCAAGGGCTTCTTTTCTTGAACATGGCATCCTCTTTTTTGTTTTCTACTTTGCACTAACTAAAATGAGTGCTGTATTATCTTACTCTCACCACTTAAAAATCACACCCCAGTTTTTTGGATTTTTGTAATAAAAGCAATCTGCTTTAAGTTTGTTGCTTTCAACACGTTTCATATATTTTCAAATCTTCTGAGTCAAATAAAACTTTGTTAACGGGTTTTCTTTTTTGATAAGGAAAATTTGTTTAACAAACTATGCCTTTTCTTTTTTTATTTCCTCCCACTTTCATTGCTTTTGGTTGTTGTAATAGGGAATGAAATTGGGCCTAGATCATGGCCCTGGCATTTAGTACTCTCAAGTTCCATCATAGAGTGCTCATTTGATTTCAGTCTTAACCACTAGATCAAGATGATAGTCTTAATTTTTTTTTTTTTTTGTAATAATAAATGTGTAAATTCAAAGATACTAGTTTATGTCTATGTTTATAATACAAGCGTTTATGAAGAAAATTGTATGGATATGTTTGAGGAGGAAGTGGGATGAGAGAATGTCATGTAGGATTTTGAGAGAGGAAGTAGGATGAGAGGATGACATGAAGAATTTTGAGGGATGAGCTTTATGTATAGATGTATAGATTTCATGTTGCCATTGATCTAGTTAAGCTAGTCTTCTTAAGCATTAGGGTAGATTGAGGAATTTATTTAATTATTCACGGTTTCAAATTTTCAATGATTTGTAACAATTAATAAAGACTCATACTGGATAAATGCAAGCCCGATGTACTGCTTTCTCCATTTTTATTTACTTGCACGCACCATTGCATTACGGGTTTTTATGAAAATATTGATGATAGGAAAGCTGTGAGCAAGTTGTGTAATTGAAAGTTGCAAGCTAAGTGGGTGAATATTTGTATGGATGAAATTAGAAGTAAGAAGGATAATAAARGTGATTGAATTATTTTTAATTATTCAATTTAAGATTGTTATTAAATGTTTGATGAGGTGTACATGCTTAAAATAAAAATGGTGCAAGTAATTTGCAGGTACATCCATTAATGGTATATGATGCAAGTAGAGTTGTCAATTTGGTTAGAATTTATAGAAACTGAAATGTTAATTGAAAACTGACTGGAAACGGAACTGATGCAAACTGATAACTGYAAATCAACTGTCAAGAGTCAACTAGATCTGACTGCAACTGAACTGAAACAAACTGAAACTGAACTACAACTAAACTAAACAAACTGAAACTGAACTGCAACTGAACTGAAACAAACTGAATCTGAAATTAATTGCTAAAAACTGAAAAGGTTGGTCAAATAATTGAATTGATATTCAACTGAACTTAAACTTAACTGAATTGGAATTAAACCTGAACTGAAACTTAACCAATAATAAAAAATATTTCTTTTAAATTACTAGCTCTTAATTTGTAATAATGCATCAATCAATTATACATTTACTTAAGTTTTAWATTATTTTAATTTGTGGAGCTATGAAATATAATTGACATAGACTTATATATAATTGACATAGACTTACTTAATATTTACATAAACTTATATATCTCGATGCATTTTTGCATCGGCACAATCTAGTTTAAATTTAAAACACGGAGATCGATATGGTCTCCAAGGCGATATTTTTTTGTCGTTGATGTAAGAATGTATGATCATACATTAGTACAATTTTGTTCACTTTGGCTCAAGTATAGGATTTTTAGGTTCTAAGCGGAATTTTATGAATCATATTCATATGCACCTAAAATAGGATCTCATGCATATACAAATAAAGGTCACATAATAGTTTAGAATTAACCTTTGATGCGTGAATTCCTCTTTCATTCGCATTCTTCGTCTGCGAGAGATAAAAGCCTCAAATGTGATTTCTCTATTCGGTCCACCGGCTTGTATCAACACTCCACCATTGCTAGATGGTCGGAAATAACTTTCACTTTTATGGAGATATGAAACCAGTTTTAGAGATAAAATATGGAGAGAAAATTAACAAGAACAATCATTATGTTGTATTTCCCAAAAGAATAATAATGACATATATATCCTAACAATAGAAAAAGAGGCTTAATGGGTTACTGTTCATAATGAACAGTGTCGTGCCCATTTTGCCCTTTACTTTGCTGGTTTATTTTCGTTTCTGCCCTTGCTATGTTTTTGCTTAGTTGAACCTCATTTGATAATTTCTCCCAATCCTTCATCCACCTCACTCTTATCCACTCATTCTCCTCACTCTTCTTCCTTCTTTCTACTCTGTTCGTAATTTCCTGGTTTTCCACCACGGTTTCCCTTTCATTTTTCGCGTTCATTTGGCCGTGGATGTTTTGGATGCGTGGTGAGGTGTTGGTGCTGAGTGTCGTGGTTGGTCACTGATGATGCTGCTCTAAGTGCGACCCATGGGGTCGAAAAAGGGTGTGAAGGTGGGGTTTTGGTTGGATTGGTGTGGCGGTGGGAGTTTTTGTCGCCCGTTGTGGTTTTGGTGGTGGTTGCTTCAGCAAATAAGGGGGCTTGTCGGTGTAGATTTGTTGCTGCTTCTGGCCCCAATCGACATCACCATTCTTTATTTGTTTTATCTTGTGGTTGCTCTTAATGCCATTATTAGGGTTTCGTTGTTATAAGGTATTCTTCTTATTCTCTCCTCTTCTTCCTCCCTATTTTGTGTTGAATTCTTTTTAATCGTTTTTTATGCCCAAATTCTAGGGTTTTTGATTTGGTTCAATGCGAATTTTATGGCTTTATTGTTTTAGATTTGAAAGAGATATATCTTTTAAAGGGCGTTGAGTTCATCGTGTATGGTGCGTTTTGGGGCTAGCCATCCAAGCCACAAAGTCAGAAATCGTCTCCACCTGCGACAATTGTAAGATGTTAACGTCTCCTAATTTGTTTATTTTTCATCACTCATTCCATTACTCCTCATCTCATCTCTACTTACTGCTTCTCTTATTACTCTCACGACGGTCCTCCAGTGTTGTTGGCCCGAATTTGCGACCAAGCGGCCCCACTTGTTGCATATGTTGGTGCGTTTTGGGGCTAGCCATGGCCTGTAATCTTATTGTAGTTGTTTTTTTTTGTTTTTCTGTCAACCATTAGGATTGAGTAGAGGTTTTGATTTGGGTTGAGGATTTGATCTAGGGTTTCTGAATTCAATTAGGTTTCAATTTGATTTTTTTTGGGGATTTCATAAATAAGATTCCCCTATTATTAATTGGATTCCCCTGTTATTAATTGGTAATTTAATTTTCAATTTGTTGGCAATTAGTGTTAATTGATTGATAGTTTGATTTTGTATTGTGTTGTTGATCTATTTTTGTGCATTGAATTTTTTATTTTTATTTCTGTTGTTGTTGTTGAATGCTATTGTTGTAATTGTGGCTTATTTGCGTAATCGTTTTAATAGTTCGTATGAACCAGCCCCCTTCATGCAAATCCAGATCTTGGATCAGTTGTCATTGGAATTATAGATTGAATTTAGGCATTGTTGTAGTTGTCGACTTTCTCATATTTCCTACAGTTTCCCTCTTTTAGGAGGGATGATGATTGATGATCTGGGAAAAAGTTAAATCCCACTTTTTTTTAATCTCTTTATTTTAACACTTCAAACCCAGAATTAGCACAAAAAGTTCAGCAATGGTGAAACTTTCATCATCTTCAGTATCTTCAGCTTTTGGAAGCCCAGTTTGCGACGAAGTAGAAGCTTCTGGAACTGGGTTTTTGATTCATAGGAATCTTCTGCTACAACTCATGTTAATATCCCTTCAATGTTGCCTGAGTCAGCTGAGATCTGTCTTCAAACTGGTGTTCTACACCCTTGTGCTTCACAGGTGCAAAAATGAATTTTTTTAATCATTTTTTGGTCATTAATTATAATGAGAAATTGTTGATGATTTTGTGGTTTTTTGTTTTAGACTTGATTAATTAAAGAAATGGGTTGTGTTTTAATGACATTTAAATGTTGAGAATTTCATCTTGATTGAGTAGATTATTGAGTGTACTGCTTAAGTTTCCAGCATTATATAGTGTGAATTGAGGAAACATGATTTATGCAATTTTGTTAAATGGAATTTGATTAAGTGGTCAATTGTGATAATATACTATAGTTAAATTTCTGCTGGGTGCTGGGTGTAATTGTCAACTACAGAACAAATTACAAAATCTCCAATGTAAAGGATGGGCTTTGACTTTTAAATTCTGATAGGAAGAGAAAAAGAAAGGATAGCATCCGAATTACACAGGTAGAGTCAGTGTTCTTTTTTCTTATATGTACATTAGATCATCAACCAAGAAGTCTTTAAGCAATCTTCGGCTCATTGGCAGCTATAAATGAAAGATAATTGCTTCATCTGTGACATCACTAAACAATGACCTAAGTTAGGTGGCAATGTAATGAAAGGATGAGTAGATAGTAGTATGAAATTAGAGAGTAAGCCTGTCAATGGCTTCTGATTTTGTGTTGTGTTGCTGGTGTGTTAGGTCTCTCTACTCTCTGTTTTGTCCTACTAATGAACTTGGTGGTTGAGAAGCATCAACCGAGGTGCGGGTTGATGGGGTTGTGAGTTTGAATAGCACGAGGAAGCTAAAACGAGGATCTTACTATCTTGCAGTAAACAAGTGTTCGTAATTTGAGCTTGTAATTTTGTTTGATTTGGCTTGATTTGAGCTTCATTTGATTGTGTTTTAGAAGTTGTTTACTAGAGTTTTTGGATTTTGTTGATTTGATGTTTTCTTCATTAACTTTTTTTTTATAGTTCAATGTTGCTTTCTGCTGCACCAATCCACGAAGGCAGTCAAGGCACTGTGTATCCTTTGTACCATCCAACAAGAAACCAGTATAAGGTGTGTTTTTTTCTCTCTTAATTAACTTTAAAATGCTTTGATGGTGTCCTAGAATTAGGTGCACCTCCACCAATCTTACTGTCAAGCTGTATACATTATTTTTCTCTCTATAAATACTATATGATATTATGCTGTTAGGAAAACAACAGATGTTTATGTCACTTCTTGTGAATTGGTAATGGAAGCTAAACACTATATAAGCAAAATTTTGCTGCTTTGCTTAGTTAAAGTATCTAAAATGGTGTCTGTCATTTCTTTTGTTTCAGATTGTCATATGTTCACCAATTAACTGGAAGAGATCACAAAGATATGTTGAAGCCAATCTGTGTAATGGTTCAGGTGATATTCTTTTGGAATTTGGAATAAGCTGATTAGGCTACCATATTCTTCAGTCTTCAGTAATTGCATACCTACGAAAAGCTTTAGAACAAAATTTAATTGTGCTATAGGGTTTGGAGGCATTAATGATGGGTAATTTTAGGACAATTCTCCTGTATAAACTTTTGGTGATAGTATTACTTCACATGTTATGCCCATTGTTGACCAAATATGGTCACTTATCCTTGTAATGTCTTCTAAATGCCTTCAAAATTGTGACCAGTAACTTATGTCTTGTCATTTATCGGTAGTTTATTTATTCAACTGAATTTGATATCAACTTTGTAATGTGTTCTGATTTGATTGTATCATTGTAAGTTTTTTTTATTTTACCTATGGAAGTGTATAGCAATTAAAGTTAATATATAATAGTCAGAACAGAAGATCAAAGTGTAGACATGAATAATAACTACGAAGTATTATTTTGATGAAATATAAGTACTTTCCGATCTGCTATCAAAACTTCCTTCTAAGCCAAACTATGTAATCGTAGAGTTGAAAGATGAATGCGTTTTTTAAAGTCCAGTCTTGTCAATCTTAGTTTTGTATATCAGTATTTTCCAAACTATGTGTATATCTGATTATTGAAGCATAATGATTCGATGACCAAACATTTGGCATAACAATTGAATTTTGGTCAGAATTCACTGAAGATTAGTTCATAAAAGTTATTATTCAATACTATTACTATTGATCTTATTATCAGATGATCTACATACATCAATTAAGTGAAAGTATTACCTGAGAAGATTCCTTACAAGCATTGTACACATCGTCGATTGTTGCTTGTCATTGAAGCTTACTGATGAAAATTATAACCACCATAATTAGTTGGAAATAAAGTAATAGTGTTGGTGGAGAGGAAATGGATGACATAGGAATTATTACCATCAATAAATCACTCTATTATTAGTTTCTTTTTTATACTAATATACTAATAATATATTATGAAGTGTGACAAGATGGAACACGGAATCGGCACTTGGAGCCAATTTACGTGGTTTAAATTTAGAGTTTATATTATACTTTATCAATTCTAAAAAAATTGCAATGCAATAAATAAAATAAAATTGCAATACAATATTTGTGTCTGCAAATCGAATGCTTTATGGATTGTTTATGCGATATGTTGATGTCTCAACAGACATTGTATTTGTACCAAACGAATGTCTCGTTTTCTTATTAGTTCATTAGTATAGGAGCGACGGGGTGATTGGTAGAGATTGTGGCTCACTAATACTTGGCGTTGGATATGGTGCGTGATACAATTTTTTCCAAACTTTACAAATGTATTGATTAATTGTATTATAACAATAAATTAAGCATGATAAAGTGGAACACAGGCGCAAGAAATCCTAATTTGCCTATAATTTGGTTGTTGTTTGTGTAGTTGATAGTGAATGTAAGGACACAAACCTTTCATTAAATCCAAGGATCTTATCCCAAAACTGAAAGAGTAAGTTAAAGTGTGGATTCTTGGACATCAACTAATAATTTTTTCGTTTGAATGCTGCTTGGCCCAGATTTCATTTTCTTGGTGTCTTATTTGAACCTTTATCTGGTTATTTCACTTTGGAAAGTCACTAGGTAGTAACTTTAATGTTTTGATAAAAGGCTTGTGGTTTGATCATAAAAATGGAACCTTTGCCGAATTGCCAAGTAGTATTTAAGCTCTAGGGAATAATGTTACATTCATCTTTTTTATCGTCACATCTTAAAAAAGAAAGATAGATGATCCATTACTTTTTACATTTCCTATTAATTTTATTTTTCTTTCACCATGTTGATGTCTCAATCAGACATTGTATTTAGTACAAACGAATGCCTCGTTTTTCTTATTAGTTCATTAGTAATAGGAGCGACGGGTGATTGGTAGAGATTGTGGCTCACTAAACCTTGGCGTTGGATATGGTGCGTGATAAAATTTTTCTAAACATTACAAATGTATTGATTAATTGTATTATAACAATAAATTCAGGCATGAATAAAGTGGAACACGGCGCAAGAAAATCCTAATTTGCCTATAATTTGGTTGTTGTTTGTGTAGTTGATAGTGAATGTAATAAGGACACAAACCTTCCATTAAATCCAAAGGATTTATCCAAAACTGAAAGAGTAAGTTAAAGTGTGGATTCTTGGACATCAACTAAATATTTTTCGTTTGAATGCTGCTTGGCCCCAGATTTCATTTTCTTGGTGTCTTTTTTGAACCTCTATCTGGTTTATTTCACACTTTGGAAGTCACTAGGTCAGTAACTTTAATGTTTGATATAAAGGCTTGTGGTTTGATCATAAAAATGGGAACTTTTCCGAATTGCAAGTTAGTATTTAAGCCTCTAGGGAATTAATGTACTCCATCTTTTTATCGTCAACTCTAAAAAAGAAAGATAGATGATCCATTACTTTTTACATTCCTATTAATTTTATTTTTCTTCACCTTTTGTTGTTCAATAATACTTAAGAAACTCGAGAAAATTAAGGATAATTTTTCCTCAAGAAGCACCAGTGCAACCACTGGCACTTTTTCCTAGATGACAAACTGTGCAGTATTGTAGCTCATTGTAGAGAGAAAGTGACAGCTAGATAGATTTTCATACGATTGCCTGTGATTGATCCACTTTGCAAAACTGGAACCAAGGAATCATCGACTATTGAGCCTATCAGTCCCTTGTGAAGGGTGCAACACTTGTTTTGTAGCTTCCATTATTTCAATTATATGATTGATTGACCAAACCTCTCTAGGTAGATGTAGGTAGATGTTTTTTGTAAAGAACCAATTGCACTATCTTTGTAATGTAAACCAATACAATTCTTCTAATTAATGTCTGTTAAAATTCTTACTCGTAAATTATACAATCGAAAAGTAGACCACGGCGCGCTTGAGCGCGCCGGGGCACACTAGTATATATATATATATATATATACACACACATCAACCAATTAATATATCTTATATATTAATTAGATGATTTGGATTAAAATATTATCCTCCATCTTTTCCTCTCTGCTACTAGTAACCCTAAGGCTCACTATGGGCTTTGGGTTTATATTATTGATCCAAGATTGATGTGTGACTTAGTAGGATCCGTTTAGGTGAGCTTTGGATTTATTTCTTTATAACCCAAAGGTCTTTATCATTCTCAAGCAAGACGTAAAGACGACCCAAACAAACGAACTATTATCTATATAATACGATCCACATTATAACTAGTAATTGTACTTAGAGTCGAGGACACAATTCCTTGAGCAAGCCCTCTTCCAGTGTTAGCCAAACAAATCGTCAAACTCTCCACCTCTAGGCTCTAGCACATTCTYATTCCTTGTCTTAACAGTACGTTCTCATCCCTTTCGTGACCTGATTGATGTACGTCAAACAACGAATTGAAAAGCAGCGCACTTGAGGTTGAGGACTGTGCAAGCCAACGCCTAGCTAGACAATATCAGATTATCAGTCATGGTCGCACACACGTGCAAGTACCATTGCTGTCACACCTTCCATTCTTTAGAACATTATGATCAGTCTTAACAGCCACACCAGGCCAGCCACCATATCGGAAATCTAAAACACGTTACATTGTTCTCTCCATGATCAAACTAGACCAAATTTGATTTAAACAGAATACTGTCTTGCACACCTAAGGTGTTGATGATACCTACACTGCAGGCTCACRWGCTCACAAGAAGAATCACAAAGCAACTCAAGCAAGCTGACTCAGCATATTTTGTAACTAACTTCTTGCTGACTCAGCAAGTTGGTTAGAGTTTGTTATTCCAAGTTAGTTAGGTTTTAGTTAGAGCTGTTTATGAGCTGGCTGTTTATGAGCTGGCATGCTATATTGTGTATATAAATACATGTACTT
>SNQN01010477.1:4166-16186 GCA_008642245.1 Bassia scoparia | reverse complement strand
TTCTATTATATTCTCCCATCATTGTTCTTCTACCTATCTGTTCAAACTACTTATGGATAATTGTATGGCTATTTCTAATTGTTCAGCAACCTGTCTCAATGTTCTTGCTTATTGATGTAAGTTTATGTTATTAGTGCGAATATAGGATCAAAAGACTACGRAATGAAGATCAGGTTTTCAGGAATATCAGAAGTCGACGCAAAGCTCAGGATCACTGGGATAAGGTACTG
The DNA here is from genome assembly GCA_008642245.1 of Bassia scoparia. Classification (NCBI taxonomy): domain Eukaryota; kingdom Viridiplantae; phylum Streptophyta; class Magnoliopsida; order Caryophyllales; family Amaranthaceae; genus Bassia; species Bassia scoparia. The sequence goes on along the minus strand of SNQN01010477.1, from coordinate 15,956 downwards.
TTCTTGTCTCCACTCTCCAGTGTACAATTGCAATTTTTAGTATGTTTACCATTATCTTCTAAAATTGAGTTCTGATGGATTACTCTCACTAACCTTGCATCCAGTTGAGAAAGTATGTAATGTATACATGGGCCCCTAGATCATTACTGAAAGACAATTATAACTATAGTAATGATGGGTGCTGTTCTTGTGGCATGGGTGCCTCACGCAGAAAGGGTGAATCTTTGCACAAGAGGGCTCGTCAGGAAATTAGTTTGAGTACCATAAGTTTTGACAAGAAAGATTGCTCACACAAGGGGATGGTAAGTGTTTAGTACGGAGTTCTTTCTTTTACTTTTGCTGCATCCCTCTATTCTATTTACTGGCRTTGTACACAGGTCTGCATAATTGTAATCATGTTACAATTCATTCGAACTAGTTTAATTTTAGTGTATTTATATGTCCAATGGAAAGTGTACGGAGGATGAAATATTCTAGTATCTTTGTTTGCTATTTGTCCATTGAGATGTTAGTATATGCCAAAAGAATTAATCAAGTCTCAATGATCTTGCACCTGTCTTTGTTTTGGTAGAGTGATATTTTACTTTGTTGAAATGTTAGTTTCTATAGAGTTCTTGACATATATTCCTTTTAGCTGTCTTGATTTTTTTTTTTGAAAAAAAAATCCTGATTCCTAATTATATATGACTTGAATGAGTTTGGTTGGATCTTGAAGTGTTGCACGTGTTTGCTTATCATAAAACATTTAACATCTTACCTGCAGTTTATCATCCTCTAATGTTTACAACTTTACATCCTTTTCACACATCTGAAGCTTTATGATTTGTATTGTATGTCATCAGGTAGTAAAACATGTGACAGAACCTGCGAGAAGCTTAAAAGATGACAATATTCCTGCTCCTCCAAGTTTACCCGGTAAGTTCTTATTTCGACCTGGTGAATGTTTTCCCTTCTAAGAAGCTTGTAAACTTACAAATTTTCAAGCTGCCGACGATTCTGTGTTTTTATTTTATTTCTATTTAAATTTTAATCTTGGATGATCCAGTATTCCAGTATGTAAAGTTGTTGATATATGCATAAATGTTGGTTGTGGCAGAGTTTAATGGAAATTCGACAGATGATGTTGCTGATATAAAAAAGAACCTCCAAGATTTATATGAATATAACACAATGCTAAGGGAGAAACTAGACCATACACAGTCTATGCTTCATGCGTTAACAACCAAATATCCYTCTGCACCATCAGAAGACCAAACGTGACATTAAATCAGCCYTTTGACAATAGTTAAGATCGTCTCCAACTCTCTAGTAGGTTGAAGCAGAATTAAAATGGATGTGAAGAACTTTGTCGTTCTTCCCTTTAAACTCCTTCATGCTGTCATAAACTTACAAGGACAAGATTTATGGTGTCCTTATTCATGTGGAACTGTATATGTCGGCATTCAGTCTCYAGATTTTTMATGGTAGAGTTCATCGTTTGTCGTCGCATTTGAAGGCTGCCATGTGTCGTGTGGTTTGAATGTGAAACTGGGATTCTGGTTGATGTGTGCTTCCTGCCAAGAATGACCTTTTGTGATCTTCAATTGGTGTATACCTAAAATTACTGTGTATATGGGACACAAATGTTMGCCTCTTTTTAGTTCMGCTTCTACTTTGTATGTATTTAGAATCCGAAGACAGATTTTGAAGTAGGTAAGAATTAGAATGGAGTTCTTCACGAAGTTATATGTTTTTGTGTGCATTTAAACACTGCAATTAGTTATCGTACTACATTTGTCTGATGTCGCATTTCAAGAACCATTTAATAATGGTCGCAAGATCATCTTATGTAAGCATATTTATTGAGTATAGTCTTCCTCCGTACAAAAAAACACGCCAACTTTGCAATTTTCAGCAATTTCAAATATGATCTTGTTTTCTTTCTCATTTTTAGTAAAAAAAAATAACACTCCCAAAATTCCCTTATTGATTTTTTACATACTCATTTAATACCTACACATGGGTTTGCCAAGGTGACACCCCTTTCCCTATTACTTTATTAACTACCCTTATACACTTTAAACCTATCTCATTCTTCTCCCAGGAGTCCCCACGCACCTCTCCAAAGTTGCGTCATTCTTACTTTGTTTACGCAGCAAGTATTATACTTCCTTATCAACTTTTTCTAAATCTAATAATAATCACCCCACAGCCAACTCTCCGCGTATTTAACATCGCTCATTAGATTCTCAGTCGACCAACATGAGCCAACTTCACATATTTCTGGCTCATATGCCAACCAACTCATAGCTCATACTTCAAGGAACAGACTCATTATCACCCTTTTACACAATTGGTGATAATACTTCGTACATCATACACGTTTTACTATACGGATCCGTGTATAGACCCGATAAAATACATTTCCGCTGAACATCATTTTACAGCTATATACTCAATTACAATTTTATAGTTACATACCCATAGATTTATCTTGAATTGTATTATTTTGAATATCTGACTTGAATTAACACTCGTTTATACGAGTATCATGTTTCTATCTCCATTGTAATAATTTTCATTTTTATTTATATGACTTACATATCAATCATTTTCTATTTTATCTTTTTAAGTAAGGGAGAGCAGATGGTCCCCCCGTCAAAATACAATTTACTTAATTGAAATTTATGTTTCTCTATTAAATAAAAATAAACTTAAATTAAAAGATCCATTCTATTAATGCATTTTTATCTGTCATATATTACTTAGATGATAAAATTTGAATTTCAAATAATGTTCCATAGTGATTATTTTTATACTAACTGCTTAGAAATTAACTGAATTGTGCATGAAATGAGTTAATGTGACAATGTAACTCTAATATAGCAGGAAAACAAAATTTAACATGCATTCTTACTAATACTTCATATTCTAAACAGCGCGACACTAGATTGATTATCCATTTCAGTTCGTGCTCTTATATTACTGTTATCAACTTTTCTTACTATCAAACTATACACATATTTTCATCATTATTTAGCAATTTTCCCATTCATATCATCTCCCTTTTAATATTATTTGAATCCCTCTGTTTCAACAACACTACACAACACACATTATAAGACTTTAACTAAATTTACATTTATACTAATGTCGTAACCTACGAACAAATAACTAATTATGTTTACAATTTGAATTTGAAGCAGACATAGCTCAAAACAAATACTAGTTAATGAATAAGTAACGGTCTATTTCGCAACTTCATTCTAAATTTCTCAAATCATTAGAGGCATATAAAAATTAGCACCACTATTTCCTCCACCTTCCACTATAATACTAGTTATTTTTCACGATCGTGCCACTGTTACACAACATAAACTTTATGATTAGGCAATATAATGTGAGACACTATACTTAGTGAACTTTACTCGTATAACTGTTGTACCGGAAACTTCATATAACTACACAATTCCAGATTGCGTCCACCATGTATTCTTCCGATCTTATCTGATTATGTACTTTTGATAGAATATCTAGATTACGTTTGTCTCATTGTTCCATCTATCTTTCAATTTATTTTTCAATTATTCTTTTTATTGTGTCATTAGATTATGCATGCTTCATTGTTACAGTTCATATTGGTAGAAGAAATAACTTTAAACCTTACCTTGATAGTATTTAAGCTCTCCAAAAGCCACTGCCTTTTTAACTTGTTCAATCTATACTATTGAAAGTAAAAAAGATTAAATTTTTTAAATCACTTAATTTTGAAAATTGATTAGACATTTAATAGAGGATATCATTAGGATATGGTAACTATTTGTACGAGGGAACCATTTCCTTCCCCCTTCACTTTATAAATAGGTAAGTATAACTTCAAGTTTACAAAATCTTTTTTCTCATTTTTTTAAGCGTGCAGGTTATTGTATATATTTAATCGCTTCATTACCTTAAATTTACATTGCATACGTATGCAGTTTTCCTTTTTTAACTTGTCACAACACAATAAATAATTACGAATCGGCAGCTACAAACATCTCCATTAGGTAAAATACATTTATGTGTATCTCCATGAGATTCAATTATCCTTATATATTATTATAATCACATATTTACTTTGTTTGTTTTTAATATGACAAAAGTCGAATGGAAAAGGTTTATTTTTTCTTTTGTGATAATTTTTATTTAATTAATAATTCTTAAGAAGGTATTTTGGGGTTTTTGAGGAACGCCCCCCTCCATTCCTCCCCCTTCATATATAGAGATATGAGTTTTGCAAATTGCAATAAAAGAACATACTAGCGTTAAAAACGTAACATGAGTATTTGGCAGTTGCGGGAAATGCAGCATCAATTGTTCACCACCATTCACAGTTAACTCTAACCCTTCTCTCTCTTCTTTCCTTTCCATTTGATTCGCGCAACATGTCGTCTTCTCTGTATCCTTCCTTTTTCCTCTCCCTTCCTTCGATTGTTTCAGTCTCGATTTACTCTAATTTAATGTTGACGACCCCAAATGTTTCTAAATTCGTCGTCAAATTGCATAGGTTTCTGTTCTCATTTCTCAATTTCCTTATTCAATCACAATGATCTCAATGCCTCGTTTCCTTCCGTAATCGTTTTCAATCGTTTACTCCTTGTCAGTTGAACGCCTCCATCCTCACCATCCATCCTCCTTTCTAAGCAGCTCGAATGTTGTGTTGCCCATATGCATTCTTTGTTTATCTCGCTATTCTACTGCCATTTGGCCGTTTGACTGCCTCTCTCTTCTTGGGACCCTAAGCTTGGGTATCCCCTAATTGTGTTACCTTTACTACCCTAATCAATGGATTCAATTGTCAGCTCCCCGGCTCTTCATTTCTTGTATAATGTCCACCGGATTCCACGACTTATTCACTATGGTCTTTTAAAGGTCTTTGTAGCTAGGCGACATGCCCGTGCTCTCAATTGCTTTCTAAGATCCAATCGGTCATGCAGCCTACCTTGTTAACAACACTATCATCGATAGTTGTTGTAAGACAGTTCTATAGTCAGCAAGGACCTGTTCTCTTCTATGAAAGCCAAGCATAAACCCGATTTGTCACTTATACTCCTTGATAAGCCTATACATTCTGGCTTGTGGATGAGGCTAAGCTCTGCTGCTGAATTGATGATAAAATCAAACTCATGTTACATCTCAGCATGTTGATTACATGTTGTAAGATGGCCAATGTGATGAAGCACAAGCCTTACTGGAGCATATGCTCAGAAGGTGTGTCTCTAACATCTGCTTACAGTGCTTTGCTTGATGGATTATGTTTACTGGCCAGATGAAGATCGGGAAGCTTATTGATTGAGGTCCAATGGTGGAGCTAGTCGTGATTTCAATACTATGATCAATGATATTGCAAGGCAACGTGACAAGGCCTTGTGTATTCAGGAATGTTGCAAAGGGACAACACTAATTTGTTACATTTAGTGCACTATTGATGGTGTCAATCCATAGCTCTTTTGTGCACGTCAGTGTCATTTATGCAAGCATCATGGAGTGACTCCAATGCTGTCCTTATGCTTCATTGCTTGTGGCCATGCAAAAGTTCCATCTCGATGAGGGTGCATTACTCATATGACATGTGGACATGGTTTAAGCCACTATTGTCATTTATGCGTCCTTATGGACGTTTGTGTGAGGCTGTAGAGTTGAGATGCAAAAGTTTCTTCTCTGATCTTGTATTAGAAGTGTTATACCTATACCACAATATTACAATATAATGATTACAATTTTTGTAAGAAGGGTCCATGGACGAAGCTATGTGATTTATGGACATGGAGGGACTGGACTGCTACGCAACCCTTCCTACCATTAAACATAGATAGAGGATATTTTCTCAGTAATAACATGACGGATGCATTATATTATCGTGACTTTCTGGTTAGCAAGGGATATGAAGTTGATGCTGAGACATCATCATTGTTCATTGGCCATTTATGCCATGATAACAAGTTTCTGCAAGAATTCATCAAGTGACTTGGATTTCCTATAATTGCAACCATGGGAGATTTGCTGCCAATGTGCTCTCTTATGAAGAATTGTTCCTCAGGCATTTTGTTCATRATCACTTTATAAAAGCATTATATCTTCCCAATGTTAAGTTTCTTTCATATTTTGTTTCATGATAAGCGTATCTTTGAATTGGCTAAGTTGATTTTCAGCTTATCAATGTTATGTGTGGTGGTCAATGTTTATTGTAGTGTTTCTATAGTTGCATGGCAATTTTTGTTTCAATTTCATTTGTCTAATGCTGACTGATTCATTAATAGTCTGAATCATCAATATCAGATTATCCTAATCATGATCAATCTTAAAATATGGTTTGAGAAATGGCATTATTTAATGTTTCTTAACCAATCACTAGTCTAATACAGAGTACATGGCAATAGTTGGGATTCTAGTAATTTCTGAGACATATCGTTTGTAGATAAGCTTGTAACTTTGATGCAATTATTATAGTCTGAATAATTTCTAAAATCATTTTGTTAGTTATAGTTAGAATTATACCTTTTGCTTCTCGTGTCATTTGTGTAGATCTTCTGAAGTTTAATTTGTTTCCCAGACTATATCAGAATTTACATAGTCTAAAGCCTGTCTCTTATACACATCTAGATGTGTATAAGAGACAGGTCTAATACAGAGTACATGGCAATAGTTGGGATTCTAGTAATTTCTGAGACATATCGTTTGTAGATAAGCTTGTAACTTTGATGCAATTATTATAGTCTGAATAATTTCTAAAATCATTTTGTTAGTTATAGTTAGAATTATACCTTTTGCTTCTCGTGTCATTTGTGTAGATCTTCTGAAGTTTAATTTGTTTCCCAGACTATATCAGAATTTACATAGTCTAAAGCCTGTCTCTTATACACATCTAGATGTGTATAAGAGACAGGTCTAATACAGAGTACATGGCAATAGTTGGGATTCTAGTAATTTCTGAGACATATCGTTTGTAGATAAGCTTGTAACTTTGATGCAATTATTATAGTCTGAATAATTTCTAAAATCATTTTGTTAGTTATAGTTAGAATTATACCTTTTGCTTCTCGTGTCATTTGTGTAGATCTTCTGAAGTTTAATTTGTTTCCCAGACTATATCAGAATTTACATAGTCTAAAGCCTGTCTCTTATACACATCTAGATGTGTATAAGAGACAGGTCTAATACAGAGTACATGGCAATAGTTGGGATTCTAGTAATTTCTGAGACATATCGTTTGTAGATAAGCTTGTAACTTTGATGCAATTATTATAGTCTGAATAATTTCTAAAATCATTTTGTTAGTTATAGTTAGAATTATACCTTTTGCTTCTCGTGTCATTTGTGTAGATCTTCTGAAGTTTAATTTGTTTCCCAGACTATATCAGAATTTACATAGTCTAAAGCCTGTCTCTTATACACATCTAGATGTGTATAAGAGACAGGTCTAATACAGAGTACATGGCAATAGTTGGGATTCTAGTAATTTCTGAGACATATCGTTTGTAGATAAGCTTGTAACTTTGATGCAATTATTATAGTCTGAATAATTTCTAAAATCATTTTGTTAGTTATAGTTAGAATTATACCTTTTGCTTCTCGTGTCATTTGTGTAGATCTTCTGAAGTTTAATTTGTTTCCCAGACTATATCAGAATTTACATAGTCTAAAGCCTGTCTCTTATACACATCTAGATGTGTATAAGAGACAGGTCTAATACAGAGTACATGGCAATAGTTGGGATTCTAGTAATTTCTGAGACATATCGTTTGTAGATAAGCTTGTAACTTTGATGCAATTATTATAGTCTGAATAATTTCTAAAATCATTTTGTTAGTTATAGTTAGAATTATACCTTTTGCTTCTCGTGTCATTTGTGTAGATCTTCTGAAGTTTAATTTGTTTCCCAGACTATATCAGAATTTACATAGTCTAAAGCCTGTCTCTTATACACATCTAGATGTGTATAAGAGACAGGTCTAATACAGAGTACATGGCAATAGTTGGGATTCTAGTAATTTCTGAGACATATCGTTTGTAGATAAGCTTGTAACTTTGATGCAATTATTATAGTCTGAATAATTTCTAAAATCATTTTGTTAGTTATAGTTAGAATTATACCTTTTGCTTCTCGTGTCATTTGTGTAGATCTTCTGAAGTTTAATTTGTTTCCCAGACTATATCAGAATTTACATAGTCTAAAGCCTGTCTCTTATACACATCTAGATGTGTATAAGAGACAGGTCTAATACAGAGTACATGGCAATAGTTGGGATTCTAGTAATTTCTGAGACATATCGTTTGTAGATAAGCTTGTAACTTTGATGCAATTATTATAGTCTGAATAATTTCTAAAATCATTTTGTTAGTTATAGTTAGAATTATACCTTTTGCTTCTCGTGTCATTTGTGTAGATCTTCTGAAGTTTAATTTGTTTCCCAGACTATATCAGAATTTACATAGTCTAAAGCCTGTCTCTTATACACATCTAGATGTGTATAAGAGACAGGTCTAATACAGAGTACATGGCAATAGTTGGGATTCTAGTAATTTCTGAGACATATCGTTTGTAGATAAGCTTGTAACTTTGATGCAATTATTATAGTCTGAATAATTTCTAAAATCATTTTGTTAGTTATAGTTAGAATTATACCTTTTGCTTCTCGTGTCATTTGTGTAGATCTTCTGAAGTTTAATTTGTTTCCCAGACTATATCAGAATTTACATAGTCTAAAGCCTGTCTCTTATACACATCTAGATGTGTATAAGAGACAGGTCTAATACAGAGTACATGGCAATAGTTGGGATTCTAGTAATTTCTGAGACATATCGTTTGTAGATAAGCTTGTAACTTTGATGCAATTATTATAGTCTGAATAATTTCTAAAATCATTTTGTTAGTTATAGTTAGAATTATACCTTTTGCTTCTCGTGTCATTTGTGTAGATCTTCTGAAGTTTAATTTGTTTCCCAGACTATATCAGAATTTACATAGTCTAAAGCCTGTCTCTTATACACATCTAGATGTGTATAAGAGACAGGTCTAATACAGAGTACATGGCAATAGTTGGGATTCTAGTAATTTCTGAGACATATCGTTTGTAGATAAGCTTGTAACTTTGATGCAATTATTATAGTCTGAATAATTTCTAAAATCATTTTGTTAGTTATAGTTAGAATTATACCTTTTGCTTCTCGTGTCATTTGTGTAGATCTTCTGAAGTTTAATTTGTTTCCCAGACTATATCAGAATTTACATAGTCTAAAGCCTGTCTCTTATACACATCTAGATGTGTATAAGAGACAGGTCTAATACAGAGTACATGGCAATAGTTGGGATTCTAGTAATTTCTGAGACATATCGTTTGTAGATAAGCTTGTAACTTTGATGCAATTATTATAGTCTGAATAATTTCTAAAATCATTTTGTTAGTTATAGTTAGAATTATACCTTTTGCTTCTCGTGTCATTTGTGTAGATCTTCTGAAGTTTAATTTGTTTCCCAGACTATATCAGAATTTACATAGTCTAAAGCCTGTCTCTTATACACATCTAGATGTGTATAAGAGACAGGTCTAATACAGAGTACATGGCAATAGTTGGGATTCTAGTAATTTCTGAGACATATCGTTTGTAGATAAGCTTGTAACTTTGATGCAATTATTATAGTCTGAATAATTTCTAAAATCATTTTGTTAGTTATAGTTAGAATTATACCTTTTGCTTCTCGTGTCATTTGTGTAGATCTTCTGAAGTTTAATTTGTTTCCCAGACTATATCAGAATTTACATAGTCTAAAGCCTGTCTCTTATACACATCTAGATGTGTATAAGAGACAGGTCTAATACAGAGTACATGGCAATAGTTGGGATTCTAGTAATTTCTGAGACATATCGTTTGTAGATAAGCTTGTAACTTTGATGCAATTATTATAGTCTGAATAATTTCTAAAATCATTTTGTTAGTTATAGTTAGAATTATACCTTTTGCTTCTCGTGTCATTTGTGTAGATCTTCTGAAGTTTAATTTGTTTCCCAGACTATATCAGAATTTACATAGTCTAAAGCCTGTCTCTTATACACATCTAGATGTGTATAAGAGACAGGTCTAATACAGAGTACATGGCAATAGTTGGGATTCTAGTAATTTCTGAGACATATCGTTTGTAGATAAGCTTGTAACTTTGATGCAATTATTATAGTCTGAATAATTTCTAAAATCATTTTGTTAGTTATAGTTAGAATTATACCTTTTGCTTCTCGTGTCATTTGTGTAGATCTTCTGAAGTTTAATTTGTTTCCCAGACTATATCAGAATTTACATAGTCTAAAGCCTGTCTCTTATACACATCTAGATGTGTATAAGAGACAGGTCTAATACAGAGTACATGGCAATAGTTGGGATTCTAGTAATTTCTGAGACATATCGTTTGTAGATAAGCTTGTAACTTTGATGCAATTATTATAGTCTGAATAATTTCTAAAATCATTTTGTTAGTTATAGTTAGAATTATACCTTTTGCTTCTCGTGTCATTTGTGTAGATCTTCTGAAGTTTAATTTGTTTCCCAGACTATATCAGAATTTACATAGTCTAAAGCCTGTCTCTTATACACATCTAGATGTGTATAAGAGACAGGTCTAATACAGAGTACATGGCAATAGTTGGGATTCTAGTAATTTCTGAGACATATCGTTTGTAGATAAGCTTGTAACTTTGATGCAATTATTATAGTCTGAATAATTTCTAAAATCATTTTGTTAGTTATAGTTAGAATTATACCTTTTGCTTCTCGTGTCATTTGTGTAGATCTTCTGAAGTTTAATTTGTTTCCCAGACTATATCAGAATTTACATAGTCTAAAGCTTGTCCAACCTTTGTTCCATGAGTTTCTTCCGGGTTCCTTTATTAGAGATGCAAATGAGCTTCAAGTGTCCCTTCAGAATTCAAGTAATGGATTGRCGACGTAAAGCTCAGGATCATTGGGATAAGGTACTGTTCTTTTCTCCTGTGTACAATTGCAATTTTTTGGTTGTTTACCATTATCTTCTACAATTGAGCTCTGACGAATTACTCTCACTAACCTTGCATCCAGTTGAGAAAGTATGTAATGTACACATGGGCCCCTAAATCATTACTGAAAGACAATTATAACTATAGTAATGATGGGTGCTGTTCTTGTAAAGTTGTTGATATATGCATCAATGTTGGTTGTGGCAGAGTTTAATGGAAATTCGACAGATGATGTTGCTGATATAAAAAWGAAACTCCAAGATTTATATGAATATAACACAATGCTGAGGGAGAAACTAGACCATACACAGTCGAAGTTAWATGTTTTTGTGTGCATTTAAACACTGCAATTAATTATGGTACTACATTTGTCTGATGTCGTAAAATTTACGATATGCTAGATGAGGTGCAGGGCTAGTGAGACCTTGGACGTTATGGTGTGATTGATGTTGGGGAACGAGGTAAAGAAATACTAACATGTATGAAGTACTCCGTACTAACCATTCCGTAAAAAGTACTCTTAGGAGGTGTTTGGTATGAATTTTTATAGCCAAGGAAACGGATTCAATATCCCCAAATCCCCAATCCATTACCGCAAGTTTGGTAAAGACACAAGGTAACAAATCCTGTTTACCTCATTCTGATTCCTTTATTTGACCCAAGGTAACAAAATTTGTTTCCTGTGTTTTATACTCCTTAACACAGAACTCATCATCAACACTCTTTCACGTTGACAGAGCTGAGAAAATTATAAGCCGTTGGGTCTCAGGGGAGACCGAGGTGATGG
>SNQN01010475.1:2160-21836 GCA_008642245.1 Bassia scoparia | reverse complement strand
GGAAAAAGATCCTTACAACGCTCCTATGACTTGTTGCCCTCATATTTTGCAGGTATAATCACATTCTTTAATTTGTTAATTAAAGTAGTAATTCCCTGTATTTCTAGTGTTCACGTAAATATTCATTTTTCTTGACAGATATGGTTGATGGAACGCTTATCTTTGATTATGCCTCCTGAGAACATGGAATCGTATAACACTAAAAGCTACTGTACTCGCAAAAGGTCGTACTTATCACGTTCTGAAGACAGTTGGGTACGATACTTTGCGAGTGGAGAAGCTGTAATCAGGTGGGTTGTTCCATGGTGGCGTATTCAGAGAATGATGACATCGATGATGAGGAGGGCTTGACTATTAGTGGTCTGCGGGCATTCACTTTCTATTTTCCTGTCCGTCTAATGCGTCAGTATGGCAGGAAACAAGTCATCCCAGATCGTGATACTCGTAGGCCTCCAAATCACTCCATTGTTAAGCGTTCCTTGAAGAGGTGGGTGGATTTTTGGGTTGCCCGTCCTAAGCTGGAGGTATTGGATCTTGATGAGCGTGATGCGAACACTTCGCGTTTCTATAAGAAGTGGATGACTGCAACCAACACTACGGCTCGTGCTGACCATAGGGCTGCGGAGAGAAACGAACTTAAGAAGAAACGACCTTTGGATGAAGATGCCTTTGTTCCTAACCCTAAGCGTTCGGAAAGAACTACTGCTAGCTCAGTCAAGGACAGACTTGGACCACGGACTGCACCTGTTTGGAGTCGGCTAGGCCCACTGAATGAGGAGAGATCAAGGAAATCCAAGACCCATACTCAAGAAAAGACTATGCCCAAGAGAAGGAAGTTGAGGAAGACTTATGATAAGGAAGGGAGTGCAAGTAAGGTGGATAAGGAAGCAAGTGAGATGGACAAGGAAGCAAGTGCAAGTGGAATGGACAAAGAGAAGAAAGATTGACTGCTTTATTTCTTTAGCTTTTATTGCAGGCCTGCGTGCCATACTTTATCATATTAGCACTTATGTGATATGAACTCAATAAAAGTTTTAGTAAAAACAACGCTTTATTTGCTTTACAATTATTTACATTATTTGTTGTTTTTTTCTTGCCTTTTGAATTACATGAGCAAAGGGAAATGGGGGGAAGTATTATTAATGGGGCCGCACTTCAAAAGAAGTTGCCTACGTATCCAATGTGGAATCAGGCCTCTCGTAGTTCATATGGTTGAGGTGAAAGGGTAGGTTCAATGCTTTTGTGGAGTTAAATGTAATATTTCTTTAATTGGTCCATGTTGATGAGGCTTGCAAACTCGTCGCCATTCATATCTATCAACCTCACGGCCCCTCCAGATAGAATGTTCTTGACTATGTAGGGACCTGCCCAATTTGGACGGAACTTGCCACGAGGGTCTAAAACATTTTTCCTCAATGCCTTTAACACCAAGTCACCTTCCTTGATGTTACGAGGCTTAACACCTTTGTTGAAATGCCTCGTGATCCTTTGTTGATAGATTTGCACATTGTTTAAGGCGGCGAGGCGCCTTCCGTCCAAAAGTGTGAGTTCATCATATCTAGCACGGACCCACTCGGCCTCGGGGACTTTGCTTTCGAGCAGAATGCGGAGCGATGGAACCTCCAATTCAATTGGTTGAACTGCTTCTGTTCCATAAACCAGTGAGTAAGGTGTATCCCGTGGAGGTCCGAATTGAAGTTCGATATCCCCAAAGAGCAAAATGGAGCTTGTGAGGCCAATCCTTATAAGTTTCAGTCATTTTGGCGATGATCGTCTTTACATTTTTGTTTGCTGCCTCTACAGCTCCGTTGGTTTGCGGCCGATACGGGGAGAACCGATGGTGCTGAATTTTGTACTTAGCAATCAAATCAGCGCACTCTTTCTGGAAATGTGTTCCGTTGTCGCTAATGATTTCATGTGGCACTCCAAAGCGACAAACAATATTTGTCTCAATGAACTTTGCCACATGTTTAGCTTGAAGGGTCGCATAGGAGGCTGCCTCCACCCATTTTGTGAAATAATCGATGGCGACTAAGATGAATTCATGCCCACCTTCTCCTGGAGGAGTAATCTTTCCAATTATGTTGATGCCCCATGTGGAAAATGGCCAAGGGGAAGTGAAGGTATATAGTAGGGATGGAGGTACATGCTGCAGGTTGGCATTCTTTTGGCACGTGTCACACTTCTTGACATAGTCGTGACAGTCCTTTTCCATGGTTATCCAATAATAGCAAAGGGTGATGATTTTCCTTGCCAACATTTTGCCGCTCATATGCGTGCCGCACACGCCGCCATGCACGTTATCCATGATCACTTTTGCTTCTTCTTGAGGAATGCAAAGCAATGAGCGACCGTGATAGCCTTTTTTGTACAACTCCCCTTCGTGTAGCACATAGTTTGATGCCAATCGCCTTAGGGCTGTTTGTGCTTTCTTCGAGGCTTGGGGAGGGTATTCATTGTTTTGCAAGAACTTCAAGATATGTGAATACCAAGGCTCATTTCCTCATTTGACGAATGGTCTTGCTCTTCATCCCCTAAGGCATTGACATGAGCTGGGGTTTGCCGCCTTTCGATGACTAATGGCATATGGGTTAATGAGTTGGGGATGTTGATCATCGAAGCTAACTTAGCCAAAGCGTCTGCAAATTGGTTGTCGTCTCGGCGGAGGTAGGTATACTCTATCTCTTTGAAATGTCGGGCAATTGTCTCTAGATGTGCTTGATAAAGGGCCAAACTCTCACTTCTGACTTTCCATTTCCCAGAGATTTGATTGATGATCAAGGAAGAGTCCCCGTATACCCTCAACTTCTCAACTCCGAGTGCCATGGCTGATTCTAACCCAATTATGCAGGCCTCATATTCAGTTGCGTTGTTCGTAACATTGAAGTCTAGTTTTACGGAAATCGGCGTATGCTCTTCTTCTGGCGATACCAGAAGTATGCCCACACCGCATCCTTTTTGGTTTGAAGATCCATCAAAGTATAAACACCAAGCCCCGTCTTCAGTCATCAATAGATCCTCGTCGGGGAATTCAAAGTCTTCTGGCTCTGCTTCTCCGGGCGAATTGGCTAGAAATTCAGGAACAATGCTTCCCTTGATGGCCTTTTGGGATACATACTTGAGATCAAATTCGGAAAGCATAACCACCCATCTTGATAGGCGCCAACTCATAGCAGGTTTTTCCAGGAGATACTTCAATGGATCAGCTTTCGAGACGATGTGGACTGTGTGGGTAAGAAGATAATGCCGCAGCTTTTTGGTTGCCCAAACCAATGCAAGGCAAAGCTTTTCCGTATTGGAATACCTCGTCTCATATTGGAGAAACTTTTTACTTAATATATGGCATTTTCCTTCCCGTTGGCCTCTTGAGCAAGCATTGCTCCAGCAGCTGTTTGAGTGACAGTAAGGTAGAGCCGTAGTGGTAAGCCGGGAACTGGTGGTAAGAGAACTGGAGGGTTGGAGAGGTACTCTTTCACCTTGTCAAAAGCCTGTTGACATTCATCGTCCCAAGTCTTTGGTTCATCCTTCTTAAGCTTGCGAAAGATGTGTTCACACACCATAGTGAGTTTGGAGATGAACCTGCTGATGTATTGAAGACGTCCCAAAAATCCTCGGATCTCCTTTTCGTTTGAAGGTGGTTTGAGGGACATTATGGCTTTGATTTTTGAAGGGTCGATTTCGATGCCCCGGCTGCTGATGACATACCCAAGAAGCTTTCCAGAAGTAACTGCAAATGCACATTTTTGTGGATTGAGTCTCATCTTGTATTTGCGAAGCCTCTCGAAGAACTTTCTTAAGACGGCGTTGTGATCCTGTCGTTCCTTTGCCTTCACTATCATGTCATCAACATATACTTCCACTTCCTTATGCATCATGTCATGCAGAAGGGTAGTGGCAGCGCGTTGATAGGTGGCTCCGACGTTTTTCAAGCCGAATGGCATGACTGTGTAGCAATATGTTCCCCATGGAGTGATGAAGGTTGTCTTCTCCATGTCTTTTTCAGCCATCTTTACTTGATTATACCCTGCATATCCATCCATGAAGGATAACAGAGCGTGATTTGCAGTGTTATCTACCAGGATGTCTATGTGTGGTAAAGGGTAATCATCCTTTGGGCTTGCTTTGTTGAGGTCGCGGAAATCAACACACATTCGGACTCTTCCATCCTTCTTCATGACTGGGACCACATTGGCAATCCATTCTGGGTAATGCACTGTCTTAATGAAACCTGCCTCTAACTGCTTGACTACCTCTTCTTCAATCTTGAGTGCTATATCAGGTTTCATTCTTCTTAGTTTCTGCTTAACAGGTTTTGCCCCTGCAATTAATGGTATGGTATGTTCAGCAATCTCTGGATCGATCCCTGGCATGTCTCTGTAAGACCATGCGAATACATCTTTGTATTCTTTGAGAGTCTGTACTAACTGTGCCCTTTCTTCTGCAGTAAGGCTGAGACCTATCTTTACCATTTGTGGCTCATCATTGCTAGAAATGTTGATTTCTTCGGTGTCTTCAATGATGGGGTTTCTTTGCTCATGTTCTTCCATTGCTTTTATGAGTTCATCATCGTTTTGTTCATTTTTAGAAGCGTCAGAATTAAAGCAGTCAATCAAGGGAGGAGGAGAAGACGAAAAGTAAGCAAAAGGCATAGTCTTATTGAATTCAGAAATCATTACATCGAAAGCAGAAGCCTCAGAAGAGGCTGAGAGAACATTATCAGACTCCAAAACAGGTTTATTTGGTCCAACATGACCGTCCTTGACCTCGCTAACACTAGACTCCCTAAACTTAGGACTGGACTCAGACTCAGAACCTACTTCAGACTCGAATTCTTCAAACATTGGTCCCTCTCCAGCAGTGAAATGAAACTTGCGGCCGTCTGGTGCAGTGATCTTCAAGGTTTTGCGCCATCCTCGAACCATGTCATTTGCAGGAGTAATTAGCTTAGTTGGGTCAAAGGACTCGTAGCTCGCCACCTTTTGAACAGTAGCTTCTTCCTCTTCTTTTTCCATACCAAAGAGTAGACCCATGCCCAGGTGATCATCAACAGGGGTTGCGTTTTTGACAGGATCATTGACCCAATCTTCGATGAAGTCACAGTCTTGAAAGACCTCGAGTCCTGGATACTTTTTGCCATCAGCAGTTAGGAGAGGTTCAGGGAAGTCAAAGCTCGGAAAATCCTCTCCATCTCGCATAAAGTAGCCATTGAGAGTAAGCTCGTAAGGGGCGAGTGGTGGTCCACTATTAAGCTCGTTTTTCTTCAAGGAAGCGTATTTCAGTGCTTGCTCCCTTATTTCTCTTTTTGTGGGAGAGTATCCCAGTCCAAACTTGTCATTCTTCTGCGGTAGATCGAAGAGAGGATGAAGATGCTCCTTGTTGGATCCTAAGGCCATTCCAGGGAAGTAGCCTTGTTTCTTCAGTATAGCATGGATAGTGAGATCATAAGGGGATTCTTCAATCACAGCAGTCGAAAAACCCCAAAGTTCCTCATCTTCATTGTCGTGCTGGACTTGTAATGTGGACTTCCCTATTGCTTGAATATTCATGGGAGATGCATCGATAGTTACCGGAGCGCCATGAAGTAAGAATTTGACTTTTTGATGGTAAGACGAGGCGACAGCGCCTAGTTCATGCAGCCAAGGACGACCAAGCAGTAGATTGAATGAAGTTTTGACATCCATCACATGGAACTTCACCGTTTTTTCGATTGGTCCAGCAGCAATGTTGAGCCATATGATTCCAAGAGCCTGTCTCTTTGAATTGTCGTAAGCACGAATGGTTTGAGTATTAGCTTGAAGATCATCTATTGCGATCCCAAGCTTTTGAGCAGTTCTCAAAGGGCAAACATTGATGGCAGATCCATTGTCTACCAAAGTCATTGGAATATTGAACTGCCTACACACCACAGTGAGGTGAAGGGCCTTATTGTGATGGGGCCCCTCAGGAGGTAGATCATCGTCAGAAAATACTACGTAAGGAGAGACAGCGTGGTTGGTTATGAAGTTAACCAACCCTTCTGGAGTCGTCTCGCTGAGACATTGATTTCAGTGAGGGCCTTGAGAAGAGCCTCACGGTGACTCTTCGAGGTGACGATCAATTGCCAAACGTTCAATTCGGCTTTGGTTTTCTTAAGTTGCTTGATGATTGGATTCTCTTCTTGCGGTGGGATGATTTGAGTAGTAGCAGTGTCATGCTGCGGAGTGGGGTTAGGCACACGCCCACTCCTTGTGAGTACATGCACATCATCTGGTGCCTTGAGGATATCTTGGTCCTGGAATTCTTCTTCAAGATCTTCTCCAGTCATGGCTTGATAGGTCGCGACGCCTTCATAGTAGTCTTCGTCATCGTCGCTGTCCCATAAGCCATTAACAGAAGTGTCATTGAAGAGGAGAGTGACATCGACAGCTTGACCCACTGGACAGATGAGGATAGTAGGGTCAAAAGTTTTCTTTTCATCAACAGAAATCATGAGAGTAGTAAGGGGGTTGGATGTGATGTTCGGCTTTTTTGCACCTGGTGGAAGTGGGAGCCTTCCATCTTCTACCATGTCTTGGATCACATCCTTTAGTTTATAGCATTCCTCAGTTGTGTGACCTCTGCCTTGATGGTACTTGCAGTATTTTGAGGGGTCCCATTTCGGCGATCTCTTCTCTGGATCAGGGTGAGGAGTGGGACCAATAGGTGCGATCTTACCTTTGTTTTGAAGTCGCTCAAATGCTTGAGTATAAGTCATGCCCAATGAGAAATATTCACGCCTAGGACGATAATAACCTTGATTCCTTGGGAAACCAGAGGTAGCTTGCAGTGCAGAAACATTGTTTGAAGAACCAGAATTGTCCTTCTTGTTGTTGTTCCATCTTGGTTTGTTATTGCTAGAGCTGTTTTCTTTCAATAAGTCATCCTCAATGGCAATACCAATGTGGTAGACCTTATCGAAAGTATCTAGGCCCAAATAGCGAAGATGGTTTTTGTATCTTGGTTGTAAGTTTGATATGAAAACTTTCACCATTTCAACTTCAGGAGGAGCATGAACCAGTTGTGCAACAGCTTCTTTCCATCTAGAGAGGAATGCAGTAAATCCCTCTTTCTCGCCTTGTTTCAGAATTTCAAGTTCGCGAGAAGAGGTTTGAGTTTGAATGTTCCCCTTGTAACGAGTCATAAAAGCAAGGGCCACATCTTCCCAAGTTTCAGTCTCCTTCTCAGACAAGGAGAAAAACCATTTCTGACACACGGGTGCAAGCGAGAGTGGAAAGACCTTCGGGTAGAAGGCAGAGTCGACCCCCTTGAGAGACAAGGTGGCCTTAAAGGCCTTGAGATGGAAATGGGGATCGTCAGTAGGCTTGAATTGAGGGAGATCATTGGCCGAAAACTTGTCAGGGAGTTTGGCAGCAGGGGAGATCTCATTCTCAGTGTTTTCATAGTAAGTTGCCCCATCCAAGTGTCTTTTGAACATCTTCTCCATGTTCTTAGCCATGGCGGCAGAAGAAGAGTTGGCGGCGAGATTTTCCACCATTTTGGCTAAGTTTGCCACGGTGTCAGCGAGCTCATCCATCTTCCTAACGTGCTCGTCGCTCATGGTGAATGATTGAGATAGTCTAGAACTTGGTGGTCTCTGAAAAGGTTGCCTTTGCGGAGATGGGATGGTGGAGTGACTGACTTGCTCTCGAACTAGCCTTTGATTAGCCTTGCGAGTCCAAACGGGGGGCTCAATGTTGAATTCTGCCAAGTAACAAGACGACATATTAATTGGATGCTTCACTTGACTCAAAGACTCATGCATGACCTAACATGACCGTCTTCCTATATGCATGATCCTAATGCAAATCTATATGAATGCATGGTCATCCTTTTCCCTTTTTTATTATTATTATTTTTTGCTTTTTTTTTTTTTTTTTTTTTGGGAAAAAGAACGACCTTTTACAAAGTGATGGTGCGATATGCAATGTATCACTACTACAAAAAAGAGCAAAGAGACCGGTCAAAAAGGGGCAAAGAGACCGCATATCAACCGGTCTCTAGGTGATAGGGCTCTTAGGGTAAGAGACCGGTTTATTTTTGCGGTCTCTTATACTGAGCAAAGAGACCGGTTCTTAGAAAAACCGGTCTCTTTAATTAGAGGGATAAGAGACCGGATCTGACAAACTAACCGGTCTCTTATATGATAATATATGATTATTTTATTACATCAAAGAGACCGGATTTGATGCACAACCGGTCTCTTTGATTATTTTAGTAATTAAAAAAAAAGTCCAGCAGGTGGGAGGTCCCACGACTCCCACCTACTTTATTTCACAGAATAATATCACAAAAAAACTCAAATGAATTGTGGAGTACTAAGAATATATTATTTAAACCACTAAATCATCCAACACACACTTCATTACATCAGAGGGTACATACATATATACGAAGTATAATTTAAAATTCTTAGAAATACATCAAATGAGAACAAAATACTTAGACAAATTACTTTCACTTCTCACGAACTTAGACAAAATACTTTCACTTCTCTCTCTGAAGAGCAGCTCCGTCAGCCGCGATGCACCGCCACTATTGCCTACTGCACCACCACGCTTGCCTACTGCCCACAACACCAATCAAAGAGAACAAACTAAAATTCAGAAAAACAATCAAATTGAAAATTAAATTCGAAAACTAAAACTAAAACAAACAATCAGATTTGAACAAAATTTGATAGAACAAACTAAAATAAGGAAACTCAAAACAGAAAATAAGGAAAATAGAAAAACAAAAAAAAACTCAAATTAAACAAACGAGAGTAAACTCAAAACAGAAAATAAGGAAAATAGAAAAATCGATAATAAGGCAAAATAAGGCAAACCCGAAATAATAGATCGAAAATAATAGATCGAAAATAAAAAGGCAAAACGCTTGCCTTCTGGATTTTTAAATCCCAGAAAACTGAATAAAAAGAAAAAAAAACATGGATAAATTGAAAATCAAAAACCCAGAAGATCGTTTTAATTTTTGTTTTTCGAAATTTTTGTTTTTCAAAAACCCACAAACATGGATAATTTTTGTTAATCAAAAACCCAGAAACATGGCCACTAACCAGAAAAACAATAAAATTCAGAAAAACAAAAATGAAAATTGAAAAACAACCACAAAAATGAAAAACAACAACCACAAAAATGAAAATAACCACAAAAATGAAAACAACCACAAAACTGACAAAATATAAATGAAAAAAACAACCACAAAAATGAAAACAGGAAATCGAAAAAATAAGGAAAAAACGACGAAATAAAAATAAAAAATGTATAAAATAGAAATTTACCAGTGAAATTACCTAATAAACAACGAAAGCTTGCAGATCTAACGTTTGACGAATGAAAATTGGCTTTTTTAATAAGCAAGATTTATAGAATGAACTTATTACCAGAAGAGAGGAGAGAGAACAGAGGAGAGAGATGCGAAATGAGAGTGGAGAGAGAAGAGAGGATAGAGATGCGAAATGAATGCAAGAAAATATGAGGGTAGGTTCATAGGTTGTATGCGTGAGGATTATGAGTGGAGTGAGTGGGTGGGGATGAGGGTTTTATTATTAAGGGAATCCAATGCTTGCGTGAAAATAGTCCAGCCACGTGGACTTCAGCCAAATTTAAAAAAAATAAAAAATCAAAGAGACCGGTTATACTTTTAACCGGTTTCTTTGTGTAATTTTAGAGATGTGTTGATAATAACCGGTCTTTTATAGGAATCTAAGAGACCGGTTTTCATGAATATCCGGTCTCTTAACTTAAGAGACCGGTTTTCATACACCACCGGTCTCTTAAAACTGGTGCCTAATCCAATTTTTGTAGTAGTGTATGTTGAATCCTATGTCTAACTAAAGACGGTCATGATCTATATGCTTATGTGATGCGTTAAGTCCAATACGTACAAGGCTAAGAGTCCTAAGTCACATATGCACTTCAAAGTAACCACGCAACATGATTGATGAGTTCAAACCACCTAGGGTCCAGTTCTAGGAGCACTGATGGTCGGCTGGGTTAAGTCAAAAGATGTACCATGCCTAAAAGTAGAGCTTGGTCCAGTTTTCACCACTAGCAATTAGCGATGTATGGCCAAGATACCTCTTATGCACACGCATCAGTAACACGTGCACACACGGCATGGGCGGGATAGGACTTGCCTTAGCCATGCGATCAATTAACCACATGCAACCAAGGTAGTATCCCCCCTTATGGTAGTCTCGAGCATAGAACATGCCCATATCGAGACCAAGGTGCCTAAGTTGTGACCTTATGCGCGGGGTCACATGCAAAATGCAACAAAATTCAATAAACGTGATGATGGAATTACGAGACTTTTCAAGTCTGTCCACTTCACCTAACGGTGATTGTCCCCAGTGAAGTCGCCAAATTGTAGGACGTGGGCCGCGCCCTCGCGTATAGCGGGCGCGCGGCTTGGTACTACATCGAGGTGCTTTGCGTGGGCTTGAGCCACGGACCCGCACGTGAGTGCGTTGGGGTAGTGTTGTCGAGTAAGGGGAGTCGCCACCGTGCCTATAAAGGTTATTCACGGACGCCCGAAACGTTGGTGCCAAATTAATGGCCCCACGTTCTGATCCAGTAACCAGTTCGTGGGTTCGGGGACATGGTACGAATCAGATCTGTAACCCAATTCGCCCGCATGTAGCGGCCTCTACTCGGTCTCATTGCAATTCCATTCATCACGATTATTGAATGCACATAACTTACTTTTTAGCACCTTAGAAGCGTACTAACCCTAAAATTACTACGAAAGTGTGTTTCTATTATGCACAAGAGACTACCTAACCTAGAAATTGTGACCACTTTGCATTAATCAAGTTAAAACGGTGCCTAAAAGCCGGTTGTCCATAATTAATCTGACTTTAAAGTGATTCACATAATTTCCGGTCTTTGTTTAGCAAAATATATACAAATTATACAACAATGACAACATGAAGTATATGAACTTCAAAGTATATACAAACTCATCTTACCCTAAATCTGCAAATAAAACAAAGGTTAGTTTGTAAAACGAAACGAAACGAATCCTCCGCCTTGAATCGCTATATAAAGACAAATAAAACAATTGTTAGTTTATGATGAAACACGAGCGCAATGAATCTTTCGCCTTGAATCGCTATACAAGAATAAGAAATCGTTAGTATTGACAAGGGATAATGATAATAAAATGAAAGGAAAAGAATGAAAACCAAAAACAATGGAAACATTGAAAACGTTGTGAAAATCCTACATATTTACATGAAACGATTTAAAGAGTGAGTTTCTACATGTTTATTAATTAGATCAAAAACTCGTAATAGTTATTAATTAGATTGAAAAAGGAGTATGTTTAGTGGCGAGTAATCTCAGAAGTAAACCTTGTTATCGCTTGTTGATTCGAAAGAGAATCGATGCTTTGAATTAAAAACGAATGTGTTTAGAGTGTTTGAGAGAGAGAGAGAGTAGACGTATGTCTCGGGAATTGTGTCTCGGACTGAGCAAGGCAAGCAAGTATTTATAGGCACGAGGCAAAAAACGAGGGTGGAAAACCCTGCGTATATACGCAGGTGGCCTGCGTATATACGCAGGTGACCTGCGTATATACGCAGAGGGGCTGCGTATATACGCAGGCCTCTGCGTATATACGCTGCCCTATGCGTATATATATTTTCCAAATCCTCGAAATATTTTGATTTCCTCCGATTTTTTTCGTGATTTCCCTTGATTCGACGCACCTAGACACCCTTGCTCTCCAAGCAAGGAGTTCTAGAGTGTTCTAGAAGGTTCCACGTATTTCCGGAGTATTTTTTGCGTATTTTGTATTTTTTTGGTATTTTCTGCGTATAAAAACTTGTAAAAATCATAGAAAAATGTAGAAAAATCAGAAAAATAATCTAAAAATACTGGTGAGCTCAGAAAAATGTGAAGAGTGTGATGAAAAGTGGAAATTATGGAGATCACCAATATAAATTATTTTAAAAAATCCTAAAAATAGAAAAGAAAACCTAAAAATAGAAAATAATTAAAATAAATAAAAGAAAATGTTTTTGCCCATTTTATTTGTCCTTTGCTCAACAGTTCCGAGTATGACCCCACGTATTTTCAACTTTCGTGAGTTCAAAGCATCTTTTCTAAGTCGAAACAATCGCGAGACGCGGTATGTTTCATCACTGATTACTCTTTTGGGGAGACATTTTTAGGTGTCTACACCAAGCCTCCAATATAACATCACCGAAAAGGATGGAAGACATAAAAATCAACAAAAGACATCTCTATACGCGATCATGGCTATCTGCAACATTAAAAACCACAATGCCTCCTAGGCCGTCATACGAGAAAAATGGGAGATTTAGAAATAGATGAAGACATAAGCTTCCTAGACGGGTGCACCTAAAGGGATAGGAGAAATAAACATATATAAAAATCACTAGCCTCGTGGACGAGCGCACCGAAAATGGTAGGAGACATAGATGTAGACAGAGTTTTCCTGGACAAAAGTCGAAAAGGATGAAGACTTAGATTTCAAAGTCATAGAGGATCCTAGACGAAGGCCGGAAAGGAGATAAACACAGAAATATCAGACTAAGACTCTTGGACGAAGGCCAAAAAGGATCCATCAAGACAAAAGCAACACCAATACATGTAAAAGCAAATCAAGCGGAAGCAACCAACACATTCAAGTAGAGAAACAGGCAATCAACAACACCCGGAGGTGCAGGTAAAACTAACACATTTGTTGAGTAAGTACCGAGTACTTTGGCTTTCATCTAACGAGACCTTCATCTCTACATGTTGAGTCCTCTAGTTTTACTTTGGAATGATGACAAACCTAGTTATTGAACTATCATATTGCATATATGTTTTGTTGTATGCACTGGTCACAAAGTTAAAGTTAAATGGAAACAAGACGAAGCTTTGAAGCCAAAGTCTTGGAGATTGCATGAAAGACAAGATTAAAGATTGTAATAGCTTTAGGTCTTAATGAAATGTAAGTGATATAAGGGTTAATGCACAATAAACGTTAAGATACAAAAGAGATGAGTTAGTTGTGGATGAAAAGGAATTGAATCTCGGTTCCTTAGCATACACAACTAAAGTAAAAATAGCTGACGGGAACCAATATGGGAACAGATCTAGACCAGTCTAAAATACTTGGGGATGAATAGAACATTTGGGGATGAATAGACATATGGAGGTAAATTGACAAGTTTGAGTAGAATGAACCTATTTTTACCTTTTAGAAGATTAAATGACTCTAAAACACTTAAAAAGTATGTAAACATGTTCAATAAGAGTAATTAAACCTCAAACGAGTAACCATTAGCTTTAGAGGAACAAGGGGGACAAATTAGTCAAATAAAGTTAGAATAAGTAGCATTGAATACGAATGAACTTATTTTAACCACTTTGTAGTTAAAATGAGTTGTAAATACTTGAAAAGCTTCTAATTATCTTATATATGACTAATTTACAATTAAACAAGTGAGAACACCCCTTAAATGATTTATATGAAGTAAATTGACAAGTTTGACCTTTTAGAGGATAAAATGGCTCCAAAACACTTTAAAAGTATGTACACATGTTAAATATGAGTAATAATTTACCAAAGGTTTGTTTTGTGTTGTAATAATTTACACTTGCCTTTGAATACATTTTCATGTGATCCTATCTTCCAGATTTTCAATTTATCAAGGGAGGATCCTTTGACTCAAGCGGAAATCATTGAAGTTCAAGACATGTTTGCTAATTTTTTCACCGACTATTGTCTTTGAAATGTTGTACGTATGATATGGATACTCTATAATATTTCGCTTGTAGTTATTATAAGCTACATTATATTAGATGCATTTTTGCACTATTAAATTGTAACTTGATATAATATACATGTATTTTTTGGATTTTGATGAAATTGTATGCTTTTGGATGGCCTAAAGAGTATTTTGTTTGTTGTTGGATTGAAGATAAAAAAAAAGTACAGGTGACATACATTTGGATCTCAATTTGCACGGATATATATGAATTATTGGTGGGCAGGGATATATTTGTTTTTTTAAAAAAAAAAATTAAAAGCACCAGGCTTTTTAAAAAACTGGAGCTTTTAATGCATTAAAAGCTCCAGTCTTTTAAAAAGCTTGGAGCTTTTAATGGATTAAAAGCACCAGTTTTTTCAAAAAACTAGAGCTTTTAACGCACCTAAAGCTCCAGTTTTATGAAAAACTGGTGCTTTTAATCCATTAAAAGCTCCAGTTATGTCTGGAGCTTTTATTATATCATTTAAAGTACCAGCTCCAAAAGTACCAGGGCAAAATTGGAGCTTTAAATGGGAAAAAGCTTGGAGCTTTTGACCTTTTTTCCACTAGTGGAATCTTGGTTCCTTAGCATACACAACTAAAGTAAAAATAGCTGACGGGAACCAATATGGGAACAGATCTAGACCAGTCTGGTCGTGTTTACTTCATACACCCATATATTAGGAATGTTTTCCTTTTTGTGTAAATTGTTTTGAAAATCAAAATGCGAGTGTTTATTTTGAATGTGTGAGAATCTATAGATCTGGCAATAATTAGGAATATCAGATGAATATATTTTGTGTTATATTATTCATCTAAGGAAAATATATTCATATAATATATTTCTTGATTATTAGCCAAAGGCTTATTTAAACAACTCTTACACATCTGGATCAAGTGAGATTTTGCGCACAATTTGGAAAACCCTAAGCAAGAGAATACTCTCTCTTTCGTGTTTGACCTAAGAAAAAATCGTATTATCACATTGAGCTCAATTTACTCGCTTCTAAGTATTTAGGCTAATTTGTTCGAGAGACAAAGGTTTTGTAATGGAGMATCTTGATAGGTCAAGTTGTTGGGGAAGTAGTTCTAGGAATTAGTTCAGTAAACTACTATAGTTAGTAGTTGGGTGAACATCCATAGTTGGGTGCTGGGGAATCATCTCGTGCATAGTTGTACTTGGTGATTGAGTGGAATTCTTTATTATTATTTTGAGTTGATTAATAAAAGAGTTAGAGTGAGTGGGGGATGTAGACTTATTAGAAGTCAAACCTTGTTAAATCTRTGTTGTTTATTTTCTTTATTCGGCGGCATATTGAACTATTCTCAAACTGTTCTCACAAACAATMAAAAAATTTGCAACACTTRTTGTATACTCAATTCACCCCCCCTTTTGAGTATCTGCACTTTAAATTGGTATCAGAGCCTAACTTATTGAGASGGGAACACCTAGTGAAGGAAGATGTGATAACTACTAAAGAAATGACTAATGAATTTGGAGGATCAAGATTGCCTAAGTTCAATGGAACCAACTATTTATGGTGGAAGATCTACATGAAGAATCTCGTTATTGGCACGGATTATGAGTGTTGGATGGTCATAAAAAGTGGACTATATGAAGTGCCAAATAAACCTAATGGAACTTCAAAGAAGGAACGAGTACACAAGTGCAGATTACAAGACTCTCGAGAAGAATGCAAAGGCCATGTCACTATTACAACAAGGAATTGTTGAAAATGAGGTAAGTCGTATCTTAGCATGTTTGATAAGTGCCAAAAATTAAATGGTCACATTTAGGCACTTATTTCTTCCTTATTTTGGCCAATATGTCTGGGCCGCTTAAGAGGAGGAGGATTCCCCTCTTCCAAGGACTTCTCCACTATGCTTTGTTGCCCTCATAGAGTTTCGCCAACCACTCGCCTTTCCAAGAGAATGGACCGTGGCCTTTGCTTGCTTGGGGAGCTTACTCCCCTCTTGCCAAGTTGCAAATAATTGTCCAGGATTTCTCGTATATCCCTCTATCTTCCTCGCTCTTATTATGTATGGACTACCCGTTTCGCATCCAAGCTTTGTCTTACTTGTATTGTTAGGCCCAGTTTAAAATGTTTAGTGCAAGAGGCACCTTAGGTCCATGAGTGGGGCATTCTTTTTATAACTCCTGAACCTCTCCATGCCTCGAAAGAGTTTCTCACCATCATGTTGTCCAAAGCCTTGCAATTTGCCCTTATCTTGGCCGTTGTTCTATGGGGGTAGAACTTATGCAAGAAAGCGCTTAGTCGGTTTCTTCCCAGAGTAGTCAAAGAATTGGGTTCACCTCTTTCTCGAGCAAACTAGGGCTTTCCCCAAGTGAGACACTCAAAACTTCATTCTCAAGTACTCTTGACTAAACCCATCCGTTGATTGTATCGACATATTTCTCAAAATCTTTAAATACTGTGTGGTTTTCACTCTTCAAACCAGGAAGGACCTTGATTTCAATTAATTGAATTATGGTTTTGGTACTTATCTCAAAAGTTCCCATCCAAATGTTGGTTAAAACAATTGGCTTTTGTTGGTTGCATATTGAGCCGAGTGTCCTAAGTCCTTCAAAGGTCTAGCCATTATTTCTTCCTTCTCAACCTCAATCCTTCGACTTCTTCTTCATTCATTCGAACCTCAAATACTCTTCGTTCTTCTCTCTTTTGTCTTCACTAGCCTATGAACCTGTGTTTCCTTGGATTTTCGGATCTCCTCAGTTCTTTCTATCTCGGGGTCAAAAATAAGTGGTTCGCTTAGCGTTTTCAAAGAAAGAAACTTCTCCTAAATTAAAAAACAAAAACAACTTCAAGTGAAAATGGAGAAATCTTTTGGGTTATGGAATTTTTATGAAAAGAAGCAAGTAAACAATTAGATTCTGTGAAAAACTCAAACACTTTGCTGTCCCCGGCTACGCGCCAAGGTTAACGGAGCTCTGCATACTAGGGTCGGTTGGAAAAGTTCCTAATCGAGCTTAATTCAAATAAAATTGTAAAAGCACTAACTATATAGTATAGTGAGTAAGTAATGGTCGAACCACAAGGAGAGGAATCAAAGATAGGTTCAAGTTAAACTACAAATTGTGAGAAAACAACTTGAATTGAGAAATTTTGAAAGCTAATGCTAATATTGAACTAGAAACAATTTGAAATCATAAATGCCTAAAAACACCTCAGGATTTGCTAGTTATTGCCCATCGTAAATAGGAAATTGTGTCCTAGTCAAAGTATCATCTCAAATCCAACAAAGGGGTAATTAATCTTTGTTTCTCAATGTGGTTGGATCATTGCCCAAATCATCCAACTCTCCAATTCATGCTTAAACCTAAGTCCCCTCAAGTTCCTCACAAGAATTGAACAAACAATGTTAAACAATGACCAAGATCAATCCTCAGCAATCCCTGCAAAGGATCGATTTAGCACTCCACTCCCAAAACCTTGGGTTGCCAGATCCAAAGCAAGTAAGTATAGATATCACAGATTGTATGGCAATAATGGTGTGTGGATATGATTTTTTATATCACTCTTTGCGACTAAAGTAAGTATTGATGGCTCCTAGTACTCCTAAGTTACGTAAATACACTCACAAGCCATGTTTAAAAGCAAAAAACATTAAAAGCTAAAGGAGAAAAGACAAGAAAATAGCCATTAAAACTAGTTAATTGCAACAACAAAAATGGGTTTCCAAATAAGAAAAACTATCTGAGCCAAATTTGAGCAAAATACTACCAAAATCATCACATAACAATAGTAAATAGCTTGTTACAACAAAGGAACTCAACGAAACAGAAGCAACAATAAATCATAAAACTTGGAAAATACGAATTTATCAAAAACAAGGAGTAAAACAACAATTAAACTGAAAACAAAAAGCTAGAAATGGAAACCCGAAATTCTAGATGAAAGCAATAAAGCTTGCGTAAAATTGACTGAAAATAAAGTAATCGATGGCAAATATGCACAAAGACTTGGAGGCTCTCTCTCTGCCTCTCTAAATGGTAAGAGAATGAGAAGATGAGTTTGAAAGAAATAAAATTGAAAATTGAAATCAAAACTCTATTAAAAACACTACTGCACTGGTTTGTTTCTCTCTCCAAATCTATGTTATACAAAGCTCAAATACAACTCATCATAATTACAAGTATGTCAACAGAATTACAACATGAATGAAAATATCTCCAAGTCAATGTCAGACTGGTCAAATGTCGAAAGTCACCGAACGAGCTGAACACGTAGGCGCACAGCAGACCGCCACGCGCGGGCCAGCTGGCAAAATGCGCGCACGCTCCAGAAAACGCATCTAAAATTTGGAGGGTGGCTGCAGCGATGGTCCGAATAGCTGTGGGCCGAACTAGGAGGCCGGCCTATGCACTGCGTGGCCGCCTCCGAAAGAAGTGTTCCGGGAAAGAAAAGTGAGCTGCATGAACTGTTTCAACAGCGCAGGCCAGCGGGGCGGGGGGCGGGGGCCCCAACCTCGGATGTGCGCCGCGCCGGCGTCAAGAAACTATTTGGTAATTCTGGAGCTTCTGCATCACGTGCTTGATGCGCGCGGCCACCCTCAGGTTGAATACTCAACTTTAACTCATAATTGTCTGCTCGTGATCGGATTGGCAGCTTTAGCATAACCTTTGGAAAGCTCTTAGTTAATTTCCAATGAAAAGTCCGTGCACTTGCAAATCAAATGTGCAAACGATATGGCTAAAATGAAGGTGTTAGAGCATTAGGTTCAAGTGCTTAAGCTTAAACTCTGAAGGCAACCACAGACCCAAAAACCAACAAGTGATGAAGGGCCTTATAAACTAGCAAGTCACACATCTAGGCAACTTGAAATCATTCAATATAAGTCTTACAAATTGAGTTGTATAAAAAATAGAAAAGAAGAGGAGAAACCTAGTTGGAAAAATCTAAAAACCACTAAAAACCAACAAGCCTTTGCAAAACTAAACAATAGTGAAGAAACTAACCAAAAGGCTAGGAAGAATTTGATAGTCGAGAAAATAACAAATGGCCAAACAATAAGAAAAATAAGTGCGCTAATGTGACATTTAATTTTGGCACTGTATCAAACCTGCTAAGAGACAGACTGTACCATTTTCAGACAATTTCCTTGTGTGAAATAGTACATGGCCTTGCGATTCTCTCGATGAGTTGCTTTTAATCGTGCACTTGTGTAATCATTCCTTCTTTTGTGGTTATTTGAATTGTCCATTAGGTTTATTTTGCCTTTCAGTATAGTCCACTTTATGACCATCAACACTCATAATCCCGTGCGAATAACGATGATCTTCAGTGTAGATCTTCCAGCCATAAATAGTTTTCCATTGAACTTGAGGCAATCTTGAGTCCTCCAAAGTTCATTAGTCATTTCTGTTTAGTAGTATCCAGGCTTCCTCACTAGGAGTGTGGTCCCGTTCAATGAATTTAGGCTCTGATACAATTTAAAGTGCAGATACTCAAATGGGGGGGTGAGATGAGGTGGGTATACATAGTGTTGCAAATTTTTTTTATGTTGTGAGAACAGTTTGAGATTATAGCTTCAAGTATGCCGGGCGCGAGAGTAAAGAAAATAGAACAACACAGACTTTAACAAGTTTTGACTTGCTATAGTCAACATCCCCACTTCACTCGTAGACTCTTTTAATTGCAAGCTCAATAAATAATAATAAGGTTCGCACTCAATCACCAAGTACAACTATGCACGAGATCGATCCCCGCACCCGAGACTATGGAGGTTCGGACCCAGATCTGACTAACTATAGTAGTTTATGCTGAACTGGGGAAGTTCCGTAGAAACTACTGCCCCAACAAGGCGTGAGACCTAGTCAAGATTCTCCGATACCAAGACCTTTTGTCTCTCGAACAACTTTAGCCTGAAT
>SNQN01010474.1:0-11043 GCA_008642245.1 Bassia scoparia | reverse complement strand
ACTTCAAGTTAGCATAAGTGCCGCCTCATGCCTCAGCGACGCCATCCGGCTGCCATCCGCAGTCCACCGCTCTGCATCTCCAATTGTCACAAATCGGCAGTTTGAACCCTCAATCTTCTTCGACGGGATAAAACGCCACTTGTCGACGCCGAGGAACTATCACGCCTCTCCTCTCGCCTCCTTCCCAACCCTTTTCCTGCTGTTTTTTATTATATTTGTTGACGATTATTTCCCAGGAATATGCTTTTACCCCTATTACCCATTGCTTTTAGTTTTTGCATTTGCTTTTTTTTTTTCTTTACTGCAACTTGCACCCTTTATTATGTATTTTAACCGTGAAGAGGGCAATGTTATCCCCTACTACAGTTAGAGGGATATAGTTTCCTCGTGGTTAAGTGCCTAAATATTATTCTAAGAGCATATGCAATGGTATGTTCCCCTAGTTCTTCTCTCCTTCTCTCCTTTTTGACAAACATATTTTCAACTAACTTTTCCATTCAACCCCAACTCAATTTTAAGTAAACAAATCTACAATGGTATTAACTTACAAAAAAGGTGAACAAAAAAAGTGGGGGTTTGCTAAATACCCGCCTAAATTAACTCCATACACTGCCTTAAAATACATATGCAAAACTTCCATTTTCAACCTTACTCACATTTTGGTTCTAATATTTCCCTTCTCTCTCCACCCACTTCAACTACCCCACCACCAACTTACTTGCAAACAATTCAACCGACAACCTCCAAACTGCCACCCTTAGCAACCACCCCTACTCACATTCATTTCCAAGCCACCACTTGCAGACCAACACCCTAACTAACTTTTATTTCCACAACCACAATTGCAATCACCACCACTACACTTACCTGACACAACCAAGTTAGCTAAGCAACCCATCACCACTGACCCACCACTAATAATCAAAAGACCCCAACTCCTTGCTACAAGCCCCCATTTTTCGACATATAACAAAGGTGAGGAAGAAGCTCAACGGCACCTCGACGCCCTGTACAACAATTTCGCCCCACCACCCCACCCACAAGCGCGTCCAAATCCACCATGGTAGTCGAAGTAAAGTCGAAAAGAACCAATGCCGAGTACGTTCGAATTTTGAATGTCGTAAAAAATCTGCAAATTCGTGTTGTTGGGAATCTCAGATTTGGACACGCTGCGTTGCCAATCACGAGCCCCAATGGAGACCTGCGTGATTTTGGGTACGCAGGTCCAATGGAGAGTTGCGTGATATTTGAAAGCGCGACTCCAATGGTAACCTGTGGTGATCTAGCACCGAATTTCCATTAGACCTGTGTGAATGGACCTGCTTGTGATAATTCACGGTAGGTCGACCATAGGGTCCTGCTTGTGACAAATCACCAGCAAGGTTACCCAATGGGATTTGTGGGATTTGACACGCAAGTCAATTTATGGGAAAAAGAGAAAAAAAAAGAAATACTAATTTTTGTGCTAAGGCGGCTTGTTGAGTCCATAAAGACGCTGTCTTCTGAACGACAACAAAGAGAGAGGAATTTTCCCAAGGCATGGAAGAAATGGTTGTTGAATGTGCTATTGGTAGCATTATCTGCAAATAAATAAAGATGTGCAGCCACTGGAAGTGCTACATCTTCACTTCAAACTGTTCAACTAGAATCAAAGAAAGCATCCACTTGAAGTGTAAAGCTCCCAGTATTTCAGCAAACTCAAATTTTCCCCTTTCTTTTCAAAACATTAGATTACACGTGTTGTGAGAGGTAGAACATGTGCGGAAAATCACTCCCCCATATCAATTCCTTTAGATTATATGAGTAGTAGTAGATACACTCATGAAACATGAAAATGAAAGTGAATTAAGTATGCAGAACAGTTACAACTAAAACAGATCCTAGTTTGTTTCCTAAATTAAAAATATACATTAATAAATTCCCTTGATAGAATCAATAAGAAACGCAATATTTAACACGAACTTATGATCCATTACCTTTCAAATAATTTCTCACCTAATTACAAAGGTATTCCACCTAGTGGCGGACACTACACACGGACTGGTGGGTCAAGTGTACCACCAAGAAGCCCAAAAAATTTGGGCTTTTTTTTAAATTAAAAACTCTAGTAAATAAAAGTATAAAACGAAAGTTTAGCGCAAAGTAATATGAACAAGGGCTTGACTAGGGTCGTTGAGAAAATTTCCTATCAAGTCCTATCAAATAATATTGTAAAAACCAAAACTACAATCTATACTTAAGTATAGATTAAGTAATGGGTTCGAACCTCAAGGATCGGAATCAAGAAATGTTTCAAGTCCAAACTATTCTAATATTGACAAAGCAAAACAAACTTTGAAAATGAGAATTTTCTTTTGAAAGCTAAAACTAATTATAGAATAGGAAACAAGACTTTGAAATCAAATTATACTAATCACGCTAGGAGAATGCTAGTTGTGCCATTCTATAGTAATGGAATATTATGCCAATCAAAGTGTATACCTCTACTCCAATCAACAAAGGGTAATTGAAAATCTAGTTTTAGAAATGGTGGTTAGAATTCTTTTCCCCAACGTCATCCAACTCTACCCAAATTCAACTTAAACCTAAGTCCCCTCAAGATCCTCACTAGAATTGAACAAACTGAATAAACCCAATACCAAGTCAAATCCTCACAATCCCTTGGCAAAGGTTTACTAATTAAGGCACCTTCACCCCAAAGACCTTGGGTGGCCAATCCAAAGCAAATAAGGTTTGAGAAATCACAATTTTAAGGCAAATATATGTGGTTGGACAAGAGTGTTTAATATCATCTGGGCATTGAAAGTGATCTATATTTTCATTGTTTATAAAAAGAGGAATGGGACTCCTAGCAACTCCTAAGTTGCTAACTAACTCACAAAAACATGGCTTAGAAGTAGGAAATCATAAAAAGCAAAGGAAAAACACAAGGAAAAGCCATTAAAGCTAGAAATTGCAACAACAAAAAGGAGTATTAAGAACTAGAAAATGAATGCAGACGCGGGCAAGCGAGGCGCCAGGCGGATTACCTAGGATGCGCGCCACGCTCGGGAAAACCTTAATGGAAATTTGAGCAGCTCACTGCAGCGCGTGCCACCACGCGTGGGCAGAGGCACAGACGGCCCCCACACACACAATTATACGCGGGGCAGGAGGCGCGGATGACTTGTGTGGCGCGGCGCTCGAAACTCTTAGAAGTCTAGGGCATACCTGTTAGGCGCGTGCCATGCACGCCGCGGGCCACCTCGAGCGCGGTCGCCGTACACTGGCTTGACTGCTCACTTCGAACGACAAACTTCTTGCTCGTGATCGGATTACAACTTGTAATAATAGCCTTGTGGAAAGCACTTGAAGTCTACTTCTAATGCACAAAAGCTCACCTGCAAATTCAAAGTATACAAAGATCTATATGGCTCGAAGAAGGTGTTAGAGCAAATGTTCAAGTGCCTTAAAGCTCAACTTAAGCAACCACAAACCAAGCCAACATAAGGAAGGCCTAAAACTAACATGTGCACTATCTAGGCAACTTTCAAAATCACTCACAAGGCTTGAAAAATTGAGTGTTAACAAAGAGATAGCAGAAGAAGAGAAAAACTAGTGAAAAACCTATAAAAACCACTAAAACCAATATATGCTTTACAAAATAAACAAAGTGAAATCTAACCAAAAGGTTAGTGAAATGATATCGAAAACCGACACATATATGGCCATAATAAGCGCAAGAAATAAGTGGCCTAAATGTGACCTTTTTGGACTTATCTAATATCACAATTTTGTGTCTAAGATAAGTGGTCCAAGAAATTTTGTTATATTTCTACAATACTCAGATAAGGTCAGTGTTCGATTTCCCCATCCCACTTTATATATGTGTGTTTTTCTTCCAGCAACTTTTGACTTATAACCGTCGCTTTTTCTTTTTCAGTCTTAATTAATTCCCAATTACAGCTTCCGAAAGTTCCATTTCAAATTTCATCTCAAAAAACCCTAACTCAACAATCATCACGCCTCAAGCCACTTAACGGACCCTCGCCGCTCCTTACCGACACTCCTCTACGGCGCTGCGGCTCGCGCGAGCACGCCTAGCTTCAGTATTGTCCTCGTCCTTCGTGACTTCGTCTGTTACTCCCTCCCGTCGATACCGCGTTCCGCCGCTCCTTCCGACACTCCCTCTCTGGCGCTGCGGCTCTGCGCCTCTACTTCAGTTTGTCGTCAAACTCTTCCATTCGTGACTTCGTCTGTCAACTCCTGGACTCCTTGTCTCCTCCATTTCCCCAAGTGAGTATTTTATAAATTATAAAATGTATTTTACTTTCTATTTTTATTTTCCATTATTCAATTTAATTGATATCTATAAATATGTTCGTTAGTTTTGTTTGTTAATTGATGTGATTTATTCTGATTTTTTGATATAAGATTTATTCTGATATTTTTTTTCTGATTATTGATATATGATAATATAATTTGTAAACTTGGAATTGTAAATTGTAATTTGGGATAATTGATTGATAAATTGTTTATTATAAGTGAGTAATTTGAATGGTTTATATAGATTTGATAATTTTGTTGGTAATTTATAAGTGTATTAGTTTATTACTCACTCCAAATTAGTAGCTAGTTGGCTGTCTAGATTTAGTGTGTTTGTTTCCTCAATTTCTAGAAGAACGAAAGCGCAACTCCAAACAAATGCACAACATTGCACAATATTTGGTTATGAATTTTTTTTATTACAGTTTGTTTATTATAGTGAGCCCGCCCAACGAAATTCTGGGTCCGCGAATGATCTCCACCAACTATAATAATATGCCTAATACAAATGTATCCAACTGCATGTAAACATAATTTTATAAATTTTTTCATTAAATTAAAATTACCCAATTAATTATTTTTGGGTTGAAAATTCCTTCATGCAAAAGGGGCTGATGGTAAAACTAGATTTCGTAAAACTGATTTTAAAAAATATGAAAAACCCAATATACGAGGTAGCGGTAATAAACTGATTTTGTAAAACTTAAATTAACATACCTGTGGTGGTATTGCCGGAGTTTGCGAGAGGCGGCGATTAACTCAGGCAGAATGAGTGTGCGACGGCAGCTAAGAATTTTTGGTGATTTGGGTTGTGGCGAAGGCAAGAGACGAGGCGATCGGTTTTCATTGGGGTGTGCAGCGGGGGCGGATAGGGGGTTTGCTGGGTTCGTGTGGCTGGATGTGGCGTTGGTGCATAGGTGGGGTTCAATACGGTGTTGTGGGCTGAGCAGCGATGGGGGAGGGTGGTCCGCTGGAGGGTTGTGATGGGGTGTTAGAGAGTTAAGAGGAGAATTTGTGATGGACTATTGTGATTACTGGGTGAATACGTGGAGTGGGTGGGTGAGGTGGTTGTGAGGAAAGTTATTTTCAGTTCAATATACGTAATACGGGCAGTATGCTAGTAATTACACGGCGGTATTTAGCAAATTCAGAAAAAAAGTTTAAGGAGTCCCAAAAGGTGAAAAAAGTAAAAGTTTAGTCCCCATTTTTAATGCTTAACTCAGATTTATTAGGATTTTTTCAACATTTTTTTTGTTTATGACTGTAAGAATAATTAGGGTTAGTTCTTAATGGTTTACTGATTCAAGAGAACTTATAATCATGCTTAAATGGTCTTGATTTGAATGGTTGATTCCTGATTATGCTAATGCCTTTAGCAGAATGAAGTCATAACCCTGATTTTAGTTTATTGATTTATAATCCTATATTATTACATTGCTTTAGTGAGTCATTAATAAGTTAATCGTACTTTAATCGTAATTTACCGTAAATCAATCGAAAGCCCTTTTTAACTAGTCAAGATGCTTTTAATTAATTAATAGTTTATTGTTGATTCTAAGGTGATTTCGAACCCTCGCTATTGCTGCTAACATTAGTTAGTAATTATTGATGTTATTTGATTAATGCACAACAACCTTGTTCATCTAACTACTTTCTTTGTCCCTTTTGTTTTGTCATGTTGTCCTTAAATGGAATTTCCTAAATGTTTGTCTTGTTTTGAAGTTCTTTGTTCTATTTTCAACTTCAACTCGTTTATCCCCTATTCTATAGATAAATGAAACCATATTTAATTATTAATACTTAATTTATAATAACTCTAATTTTATTGTAACTCATTGAATTTTTTCAAAAGTAGATACTAATCGTAAATTGTATTCGTAAATTTTTATTTCTTTTTCTCTATCATATGTCGTTTGTTACTAGTAGGAAAATCGGCTATTTGTAAGCCCTAGTTTGTAACAAGGCACACTGAATGTTTCTACAAAATATATTTGAACGGACATAACTAAAAGTTTGGTTACAAATAACAGGTTTAAGATAAACACAAAAATACTTATTTTGTAACGGGGTGGTGTATAATGTTTGTTACAATAAATAATATTTGGTAACGCACAATAGATTTGTCCGTTTTTAAATTTAGTCCATATAAAGTTGAATTTAAAAAAATATATGTAACAAGCTATATTGGGTGTCCGTTACATGAAGTACAGAAAAATAAAACACATGCTATCATTACTTACATGGTTGTAATGGGTTTTTTTTGGTAGTGCCTATAATAGTTATAAGAATCATGTTTGAAAGGAAAGTTACGCTCTAAAGGGGCTAGTCCATAACTTTTGGTTTCAACAGAATGGAAACGCCCTGATAAATATACGTTGTGTTACATTAATTTTTTTTTTAGCAGAAGAGAAATGGACAGCAAAGTTAAGCACCTTCCTAGCTTTAACTGCTGAGTACATGGAGCTGAAAATAAACCTGAGTCCAGAGACCTTACAAAATTTTAAATAATAAAACCTAAAACAATTACAAACCCAAAGTAAATGTTTTATTTTACCTTTTATTCTTTGTTTAACTCCAAAATTTGAACAATTACTTTAAAACTAATAAATTTTGCTCAAACAAAGTGGTGGCGATAGAATGGCGGCAATAATGTGTCATGAGATACATGTGTTTGTAGCATGTCACTTTTACAAAACTACACATAATTTTCCTCTGAGCTGCAGGGGAATTTAGAAGATGGGTGGCGGCTTCCCTTCAGACGTACATCGGGGGAGCTGACCTGGACGGAGACTTGAGTTGGCTTGGCGCTTCAAGTCCTTCTAAGGACTTAGCACCTGCAAAAATAAAGGAGAATATCCCTTTTCAGATTAATTCCCTCAAATACCTAAGTAAGTAAAGGAAGGATGGAAAGTAATATACAACTAAATGTAGAGAGAAAGTTAGAGAGAGAAAACGCTACACTATTCTTAAATATGAGTAATAATGCTTATGAAAATTCGTGTGTAAATTTATGGTCTCTCAAGGGGTATTTAATGGTTTTTTGCTGTATTCCTACAGGGACTATGATGTGTGACCTTGTACATCTTCTTGTGTTTATGATCTTTTCTGCTTGTTGAAGCGGTTTTGCCCTATTGTTCTTTCTTTTCGTTTCGGCCGAGCGCTTTTCATGGTCAATATCGCTTGACTATTGACAACGTGGCACGTGAAAAGGTTGACATTGGCCATCGGGCCTTTCCCACCTTCAGCCTAAGTTGTGCAATCAAGCGGATCACGAACGTGGCAAGAGGTTTTTCTCTTTGCCACTATCACATGTATCCGAAAGTAGCACATTACAATATTGTAAGGGTAATTACAACGAGGTAGCAACAAATTGGTTTGTTACAAATACGGACTTATCTTTGTGCCTTACAATACTTAATTATAAATTGCTCCACACGATGCGATCTATAATTTTGCCCATCTACAAATCAACCAAGTATTTGTAAAGACATTCATTTTTCCCATATTACTAATAATGTATTTGTAATGTGCATTCAATGCGTTACAAAATAACTATGGTTACTAGTAACAACGTCCATAGGTTGTTTACAAAAAGCTATTTTTTTTTGTCTAAATATCGATTTTTCTATTAGTGATTTCTTCTTAATTAGTGTATTTAACAATTGTTAAATATTTTACAGTAAAAATGATAACTTTAAACCGTATAATTATATTGATTATTGTTGCTTTGAGTTTGACTACAAATTTGTAATTATGATTCAATTGATTTTTTTAATTTGACAATAAAAATTGTATAAATTTATTTAGTTTTTTAAAACCTTAATAAGTTTTTTTTAAAATTTAAATAAATTTTAATTTGTTTAAGGAGGGAATTATTGGCTTGATGAAGATTTTTGAAGGATTGATTTTGTGGAGGGGGTTGAAGAATGATTATTTGAGTGTAGAATTCTTTTTAATCATACTTCAATCTGTTCTTTTATGTTTGTCTCATTTTTTTTTTTAAATGGAATTCCTAAAATGTTTGTCTTATTCTCAGAACAATATTTTTCCTACTTAACTGACTCCAATCTTATCCACATTTTTACATGATAAATTGAACCATATTTAATTTACATTTTCTTCCAAGTCATATTTAAATAAAAGTCTACAATTCTCTAGGTTTCTCCCAAAATTCATTTTCAACACCTAATTTATTACTTCCCCGTTCATTAATTAAATTTCCGTGCCTAAGGAATTCAACACATATCATTATGTAGTAAGATAATTGGTACTTTAAATTCTCGATCAAAAAAATGATTATAATCACAGTGAGGTCTTGCTAGAATCGTATTAACAAAGTAGTTAATTAAATTCAATTTTTATAAATTTTTACTACATTGTACAAGTGTAAGTTATTTCAACTTATAAATTGTGCATTGACAAACGTATAAAGTAGAAAGTTGAATGAAATTTAGGTGGAACAAAGGGAGTACATTTCCATTATAATTATAAAGAAATTCAATAACTCCATTTATAAGTTAATAGAATCTTAACGGAGTTAATAATTTTAACGGCACTTTCCAATCAATTTAAATAAGGTAAGAAATAGCACCGCAAATGGATGTCATGGCCTTTAAGAATAGTCATTTTTAAATTTTTATGTTTAATTTAATGTAAAAGGATTCTGCTCGTTGAGTTTTATTGTTCTAATATGAGACTTAAATAGGTTTTTCTTAGTTGTTAAAATTAACATTTTTTAAGATAGAAAAGTACTTTTTAATACTTTTCGTATATTTTTTATAATTTTTCTGTTATTCTATTTAAATTTTAATTATAGACATAAGATTTTAAATTTTTAGGTTTGGATAAAAATAAAATTTTTTAATTATTATTTTAATCTAGAAGTTATAAATTTGTTGGATATTTTTTTAATTCTTTTTTTATTTATTTCAGATCGTTTTGTGTGGAACAAGCCACGCCCTAGCCTATTTTTCTGTCTGGCTGGCAAAAGGACATGTTGACTGTCGTTATTCCGTATAGTCCGTAACAATTTACTTACCACGCCTAAAAAAAACATTATAAATACTATACAGCCCACACTATTTCCTCAAAAAAAACACTGAAAACCAAAAAAATCAGCCTGTGCCCATAGAGCAACAGACACGTCTCCTCAAGCAATTTCTACTTTTCTCTCTCCCAAGCAACTTCACTGCTCTCTTCAAAGCAGACTCTGAAGCTTTCTCTCTCCGTGCAATCCTGCTGCTGTCTGATCAAGCATACACCAAAGCTTTCTCTCTTCCTTGCAATCTGTACTACCTCCGAATGTAGTCCTCCGAAGATTCTCTTCGATCATGCAATTACTAATTCTCGGCAGCAACCTCAAAAAAAGAACAAATGGAAAAATTCTTAAAAAAAATGAAATCAACAAATGAAAGACGATAATCAGACAGATTCTAATTCATTATTTGACAAGAAGAACACGAAAAACCAATGGAGTAGAACACCATTGAAGGATTCTGTTGCAGCATTTACAACTGCACAAGTTATCGGAGATTTTTGAACAACAAGACAATATTGCAAACAAAGAAAGTTGATGAAAATGACGAAGAAGCCGATGAGCAATACAACGGATTTGTTTCTTAGAGACCATGTAACAATATACCTGAACTAACTTTACGTAAGCCGGAGCAAAATCGGAAAGTAAACAGAATTGCAATTAACATCAGTAAATTGCAAATATTGAGTTGTGTAAATGAAAATAAAAATTATTGAAATGTGAATTGTGTAAATAATTAGTTTGTCAATTAATTTTATGGCCATTATGCTTCTTATTTATCTTGAAAAATTTGTCAATGTTAAATTTGTAATACGTGAATACCTGATTTAATTGTGCAAATGATGTGTATTAATTGTGTAATTGATGTTGGCATATTGTGAATTTAATTAGATGAAGTTATCCTCAATATATTTTCCCTTAAGATTTATCGTGAGTATTATTTGTCCTGAAAATTGTCATAAAAGACTTTTAATGATAATCCCTTAATTATGCAGCACATTAATTGTTAGGGGTATTGAATTATTGATGCCAATTACAAACTCAGCAACGGACACAACAACTATGCTGAAAGTGAAAATAATTAGTSGCATGAAAGCTTTTTTTCCAAAAACATGTTTACAAATTTTCTAAAAGTCAATTAATAAGCAGCTAGAGTCATATTGTCACACCTAAAGCWCTTGTAAAGTTGTAACTATTCTATGAGCCAAGATGTTGATAAAACTATCCCTACACTGAACAACATGAGAATATATTTGTCCTGAATATATTTGTCAACGTTAAATTGTTCCTGAAAATTGTATGATTGAAAGCAAGTTGTCCTGAGTATTATTTGTCTTGTAAATTTTGTATGTGGCCTAATTTCCTCACCAAAGTGATTGCATGTTTGAGAGCAAATAAACAATAGAATGAACTGACAATATATTAATTGATTGACCTTAGAATATGTTCCTGGGAACATGTCGACTCTATTAGATTCAGTTACATTATG
This sequence comes from Bassia scoparia, assembly GCA_008642245.1. Taxonomy (NCBI): domain Eukaryota; kingdom Viridiplantae; phylum Streptophyta; class Magnoliopsida; order Caryophyllales; family Amaranthaceae; genus Bassia; species Bassia scoparia. The sequence goes on along the minus strand of SNQN01010474.1, from coordinate 214 downwards.
TACTAACTGATTGCATGATGATTATTTTGATGTTTGTTGAGTAATCATGATTATAGATATATTATAGTTTGGTGTTGTGGTTGGCAGAATGTTGATSGTGAGGAAGGTTGTCAGCTTTTGTTGGTGGGTAATTGACAGGCTTGTCGCGTACCTATCAAAAATAACCTATTAAAACTAATTAATAATGTAGCTAGTGGTAACAGGGTCGAATCCA
>SNQN01010473.1:0-14113 GCA_008642245.1 Bassia scoparia | reverse complement strand
AAGGAACGAAGTACATGGGGTTGGGGAGCTTGAATGTTCGATCGCCGGTGAAATTGCCTTGGAGATCACTCCACTGGTCTCCTACATTCCCCCAGATCCTGTAACCTTGCTCCGCCAATCGCCTTCGTATGTCAGACTTGTAGGTGATGGCACTCTGTCCTCMGTGCTCGGGGGATCTCATGATAAGGCGCTCATAGCCGACGAAACCTTGGGTTAGCAGATTGTCAGCAGTAGCATCACCAAGGAGCTCTTCGTCCCTCCCTGTGACTATGATGGCTTTGTAACCCGCTTCGATCACCTTGTTAAACACTTGCAGCACTCCTGGAATTGCTGGACTCTCGCCTCTCAAAGCCCACGTTTTGAACTCCGTTGGGTTATAAGGATCGCACCCAAATCGTCTGGCTCGATAGTAATAGAGGTTGGAAAGGCAGGTGTCGTCGACATCAAAGATCCAAGCATCGAATCCYTCAGGGGTAGCGAGGGGGGTAACACCGTCAAGATAGGCATAAACTTGGTCAATAATCAAGTTGATGTCGCGTGAGTATTGGCCCCCGACCATGTAACCCTGGACGTGACGCAAGCACTGGCTTGGAATGGTTCGCCACCCTTTCATATTGTTTGCTTCTACGGCCATCCTCCAGCTAAGGCAGTATGCTTCATTAATAACACCGCCACCGCCACCGCCGCCGCTACTGCTACTAGTCCCGTTTCTCATCTCTGAACCTCCCGATGCTGCTGCTGCTGCTGATGATGAATGCCTGATGCCACGTTTTCTATTACTCGTATTGTTATTATTATTATCCARCGTTCCCTTTGCCTCCGTCGTAGTAGCCACCATCAAAATTAATAGCATCATCATCGTCATCCACACCTCCTCCGTCCTCCTCGCCATCATATTCATATATATATCGCTACCTATTACGTCCTGCAATCACATACACACTAATATAATCTAATCTAATTTATATATTATTAGAGCTAGCAATAATACTCCCATTAATTTAATTACACGACATAGACGACGTTCGTTTGTGCAAATTAAAAAGAGAACGAATATAATGAAAAATGATGATGCAGCGCAGCATGCATGCCTGACTAGCTTAGTAACAACATGCTGTGATAAGAAAATACTGAAATTACAAAGCTAAGTTTAACGGTAGTGTAATAATAAGCAAGCTAAGTATATATACAGTAGTTAGATCAGGTGATATGGTATATATATTAGAGTTAGCGGTTACCTTGCTATATATTAGATGAGATGAGATGAGATGGATGATGGATGATGGATGTATGACGAATTTGAACTTGACGCATGGAAACTGAAAGATGAGATGGGTGGATGGGATGGATATGAAGAACGCACGTACAGGTCGTAATGTATAAATAGGGAAGGCACAGCCACCGCCACCGAAAGTAAATAGTTAGTGTGATTAATAATGAATTGAAAACTGATGAGGTAGACCATACATAATACATTGCATGATAATTATGATATGATATATGATATGACGAAGAAGAAAACCAATCAACTTACAAATTGATGATGAAAAATAAATCAAAGGTTGGTTGACAATGAATATAATGGAATACTATACGTAGCACTAGCAAGTGAGTAGTAGAATATGATATTGATATATGGATGATCCAGTCAGAAACTATCGAAATATAGTGGAATTGTGGTGGTGTCTGGTGCGTGCTGTACAATGATATAAACATAACACTACACTAGTACTAGTGCATACTATTACTGCTACTATTACAGTATTACTACTACTACTACCTACTTAAGGTCTTAATTAGTTAGTTAGGGCATCAACCTGCTAACACTCAGATCAACGCCCGTAACAACAAATTAAACTAAAGCACTCACACTCGGAATGAAAAATCACACTGCTCACGCACTATTCCATCTAGCTAGTATCTGCTGCGGAGTATATATATAATAAGTGCTAGAGGAGTCAGAATCCAATAAGACACTCAACTCACACTCACACTCAACTCACACTCACACTCACTACTACAGGAGTCAGGAGTCAGGAGTCAGGAGTCCAGGAGTGCAGGTAGTGTAAATGTTTGTTTTGGTTAATTGGATTTAACATGGTTGACGGCACAAAGCAAAAAGTGGGAAATAAAAAGGCCTAAAAAAACACCAATGATTGGTTGCATGCAAAATAAGGTGGATTAAGTTGGGATTTGGATGGTCCTTTATTTCCAACCATTGCCACAATTGTCACCTACAAGGTCTTCCTCTCCATCGATGGCTGCCACTTGGATAGACCATATTATCTTCTCAATCTAACACATCTTTTTCTTTTTCTCACTTTTTTCCCAACATAACTCATAACTACTGACAATTAATTAGTTGACATCAATTATTAATTTTATTTTGCGATCAGACTCAAGTCGCAAGTGTCCATCATTGATTGAATTTTTTGGACTACTCCTATGATGTACTTGAAAAAAAAATATAAATAAAACACTAAAGTTATGTTTAGTTTGTATAAGAATCACATATTATTAGTTCAAAAATAATATTAGTGTACACCTGATTGCATCCAAGAGTCTCTTCGAAAGAAAATAAATAATTATATTTATATGAACTTTCAACTCTCAAATTAAACAAGGTTATTCTATCTTTTTATTTCTTATATATATACTAAATTGTTATATATATATATATATAATATATAATATATATATATATATATATATATATGCACTACCTTCTCCGTGCGGTGTACTGGAGTTTCGAAACTTTACTTTGCTATGCGTTACTTGCCCCCTATCTTTCGAGGGCTCAGCTCTCCTTTAATTTGATGTGGCTCTGCGAGCTTCCTTAGAACGCATTGTCACAGCTTCAGGTCTATGTTTTGGTGATTGGCAATGATGGCTCGCCACCTTACCCTTGTGCTTCAGTGGTTTGGGGTGTTATTCAGCTGGTGATGTTCGACACTATGCTTTTCTGCATCGCGGCTGAGTCTTCAGTTTACAGGGTAAAACTTTTAGCATTCTGGCGTTGTTGGTCTGGTTCGGTTTTGATGGCGCATTGGGTCTTTTTAATAGGACGTGGAGACTGACTTATGCGTAACCCTAGGTGAGATCGCTGCTCTCCAAACTCATGATCGAAACTAGCAGATAGATTTGTATTTCACGAAGGTTATTGCATCTGCTCAATCTACCTTCTCCTTGTCTACACGTCAGGTTGCCTTGTGGAAATCCCACAAGGGAGATACGCTTCTGCTTGGCTTCGGGTGGTTCGATCTCTGGCTTGGGCCATCCCAGACTATACACGATAAGACTTATCGTTCGTTCTTTCTTATCGGTTGGGTGTTCCTTTATCTCCATTTCGTCTCCTTGTTCTGCTTGCTTCGCGGTTTTTTGACGGAGATATTTTGGGGTTCATGTTGTATCTACTCGGGGTTGTTGATGGGTATCAAGCACGTCACAATGTTGTCCGCGATACTCTTCTTGACGTTTGTTATCGATCTGGAATTACTGCTCGAAGGAGGTAAATGTTGGGTTGGCTGATGGATCGACGGGGCTCTTCGACCTGCGGATGTTTGCTTTATTCTTGGGACGACGGCTTGGATGTGTTGTGTTGATCTGACGGGTTCTTCTCCTTTGACGCAATCTGGGTTGTCTGACTTCGTTCCTGGTGGATGGTGGCGGTAGCAGCTCAGCGAAAGCGGGAGAAGTATTTGGGCGGTTTGTAGGACAATTGGATATGGTTTCTTCCTTTTTCCTTCTTCTTTGGGGAATTAGACAAGGGAGTTGTTGCGCTTCTGAAGGCGGATCCAGTCGTTCTCCAGGCTCAGGACATTGGGAATTGGGATATGTGCAGCTGCTCACATCTTCAGTCGGATAGGCTTCGCTATAGCTAGGAGTGGGGGTATGCAGATTGTATCTCGGTTCCCTTCCGCAACTTCTTTGAGATCAATTTGTCCTTTTTTGTTGCTTGTAACGCTTACCACGTTTGTGTTTTATAATAATATATATAATATAATAATAATGATGATGATGATGATGATGGATGATGATGATGATTATGATGATGATGATGATGATGATGATGATGATGAGATGATGATATGATATGATGATGATATGATGATGAGATAATGATGATGATGATATGATGAATGATGATGATGATTGATGATGATGATGATGATGAGATGATGATGATGATGATGATGATGATGATGATGATAAATATATGAGATTACAGAATAAACTAATGAAGGTCCCAAACCTATGAATTTTTTTATTATTAGATTAAAAAAAAGTCCAACCCCATAAAAATAAGAAATGGGAAAAATAATGAAGGCGTTATATACAATATATTTATCAAAATAATAAATTATGGTAGTGTTGGAGTGGATGTATTATTGAATGGTGAGTAGATAGATGAGGAGTGTTTTGTGATTAAAATGGAGCCACCATTTGCATTTTCCACGAAGGGTTGGCTGGTCGGTTTAAGTGATGGATTTGTTGAGTACAAACGGTTGGAATTTCAAAAGGTTGTAAAGACATTATAAGGTTTGTGCATATGTATTTTTAGTAGTAGGTCAGATTATTCTGCATAGTGGTTGCGGTGTGATGTTTGAGACCGTAAGGTGGTTCCGGCCTAGGCTGACCAAGTGATACTGCTGAAAGATTATGCAATTGCTTAATGTCATTTGATAGTTATTTACTCACATTAAGCCTTTTGACTTTCCACTTAAATTTGGAGGTTATGACTCTTTAATCTCCTTGGATTATTACTCTTGGATGATTGGGGGTTATGCAATCCAAAAAGTCACCTTCCTTCTTCTTCCTCCGTCTAATGTGTTATATATATATATATATATATATATATATATATATATATATATATATATATTCCTCTCATCTCTCTTCTAATAGATACACACATATAAAAATACAAAACACTTCTCTCAATTCTACTTTTTGGGTATAAGTTTATGTGGCTCCAAACATTCACTTAAAAGTGTCATTGTGTGAAGGTGATGTATAAACCTTTTTAACGAATACACAAATACAATGTACACCTCGGTTGCGCCGAATTATCGTTTTTAAGTCAGTGATCTTGATTGCCACGATACACCATTCATTCTCACAACTCTCATATTTCCAACACAAACAATGAAACATGCATTGACGCATATTAAGGGAAGGCCCCTGATAAAGTAATAACTACTATTGTCTATATTTATAAGTAGTGGTCAACTATTTAGCATGGCAATTGGCAAAGGCAATTATATATGTGAGTGCCACTTCCACTACTGTCTCGTCAAAAAGTATTTTGATTTATTATTCACTTTATGCTATTTCATCATAATCGATCTCATATTTGACTTCAATATATACTACTTCCTCCGTCTCTTTTTATTTGTTATATTTGTTTTTTTTAGTTTTTAAGTTAGATTTAAATTAAATATCTTAAGTTGTAAATGCTAACAAATTACAATATAATTTTAAAGTACACAACGGAACGATCAAACAATCCACAGATCACACAATATATTTTAATATAGATATTAAACGTAGCAATATAAAAAGGATTAGGGAGTATCTCTTAATTAATTTGAATACCATTTTATCAAAAATTGGGGAAGGAGATTACTATTCAAAGTCCGCTTTTATTGGAATCAAAGTCCAATTTCGTGTGAACTTCCCGGTTACCCTCCCAATATATACCCCACACCAGCACCTGCAACAACTCAGGCACGCAACCACCGTCTTAACCCACGCACACCCACACCTTGGCTAGGCGCCCCAACCAAGGCAGCCACGCTTGGCCAGGTGGGCGCCGTGGAGCCTTGGTTGGGCGCCTAGCCAAGGCGTGGGTTGTTTTAAAGTCAAAAAAAAAAATTAAGGGGTGGAGCTTGTTGGTTTTTGAGTGTGGTGTTGTTGGTGATAGGGTTGTGTTGCGTGGTGTTGCCGGTGGTAAGACGCCTTGAGTGGTGATGTCGGTGGTGTTGGTGTTGGAAGGGTTGTGTTGGGTGGTTAGGAGGGGGGAGAATCAAAGGACATATTCGAAAGTTCACACGAAATGTATATTTCGATTCCAATAAACGGATTTCGAATAGCATTAGTTGGGGGGAAGATGAAGTACATATTTAACATGAATCATGTTGCGTCCAACCTTGAGATAAACGTTGCTTTGTAGCCCAATTTAGGCCAGTTTTGTCTTTGTTCGCTCACACAACAAATCACCAGCGAACGATGCCTTTTCGGTCCAATTAATCCTTTGGTTTTGGAGTATTTACAAGATTGGACACTGGCACAAACCGCACAATGCATTTAGTCTCGTAAATAATCAGACTATCAGACTACAATGGTATACTGTAATTATGTGCACGCGATGCGTGCTTGAACTATGAAATTACGATTGATTAAATAATTATATAATATGTATTTAATTAAAATGTTTAAGAATATTTGTTATTATTATATCTAATAATTAGTCATACGATTTATTACTATAAAACTTAGATTGAATCAAAATATATCCATATGTTTTAATTCAATTGATAATGATACATTTTGAATTTTTTCACTAATTAATTAAATCATAATAATAATGTTTCTTTATTATGGGTAGTTTAAGTACATCAATTCATAAGTTTTATTTATTAGACCTTAAGGGTATTAAAGTTTTAGCATCATCATCATTAAGAGTATATCGTATTTTAAGAGGGACACCATCTTCCTCCCCTTCCATATAATAGAGATCTGTTGTCTTGCATATCTCACATGACACTTTCAATAGAGTTTTTTAGGACGGGAATTACTTACTCACTCCTTGATATATTAAATTAAATGTAATGATTGAACCTTTTTTTTTTCTAACTCCATGTCAAATCATTGCAATTGACACGTGAAGGAGGGAGTACTTCATACCATTTAATTAATTAATAGTGAGTAGCCAAAAAATGATCGAATAAATGACTTTCTAATTGTAAGAAGTGGTGATGTATTTAATGGCGACAGAGGAATTGAAGATAATTGAAGTCAAGGAAGGTGAGTGTTACGTATTAGTCAGTAGATCGATTGTTAAGAGTTATTGTCAAATTGTATGCAAAGATGAGGAGTCATTTTCATCATCATATGATCATGCAATAGCAAAGGAAGAAAGCAAGAGAGATGTAATAACTCAGCATATATATATCCCATGATCGAAGTTCATCTCATAGATTAATATATAATATATATATATATATTATTATATATATATATATATAGTATTTATATATATATATAGTATATATATTATATATATATTATATATATATATTATTGATTATGATCGAGTTGGCCTGGTGCGTGTATGATCAGCTTGATTATACGTACAGTAGATAAGATCCATGACAATTTACAGAGTACGTGAATTGAACATCGGATGGAGTCTAATTTACTCAACAACTTAACAGATGCCACGACATTATACATTGATACATTCATACATGTAAGAGGTGCCGAGGTGGTCTCATGCGCTACGTACGTACTATCCAAGTCCGCTATTTTATTTGTCAACCAATTAACAACTAACATATTTATTTCATCATTTTCTTTTTTCCCATTTTAACTTTTATTTATTCATAGATGTTTATACGTACTCATACATACAACTTGCACTCTAATCTAATAATACAACTACTTTAACCTCAATATCAATCAATTGTATGTTGTTAAACGTTAATCTCATATGCAGTATAACCCTATTTTATTGTTTCCACCCATCTAATCTTTTCCTATTTCAAATGATAATCAAATTAAGTTAAGAAGAACAAGTTATTATTTTTTTCTCTCTGGTAAACACGTTAAAAAAGTTCATTAAGTATGAATAGTTGAGATATCTCAACCGACATGGTATTAGAGTCAACCCACAAGAAGGTCAAGGATTGAATCTCATTCATCCACTCTTAATTCTTCCCACATCGATATGTGAGCGTATTCGTATAGCCGAATGTTGCATTCACTTTTCCAAACTTAATAGGCTTTCATGACAAGAACAAGATAGCTATTATAAGTTATACTCATGGTGTCATCGCCTAGGCTAGGCGTTGGTGGCTTTTTTTTAAAAAAAAACGCCGTTTGTTAGTGGTGGTGCTGCTGGTGCGTAGTCATGGGCGTGTTGCTGTGTTAACGGTGCGGTCGTGGTGATGCATATGTTAGTGGGGTAGGGTAAATATGAAGTTTTGCACGAAAATGTGATTTATTCTGTCAGCGGACTCCGATAATATCCCAACGTAAAGCCATGTCACATTGCTCATCAAATATAAATGACCTCTCTTAAGTCTCGATGAGTGTCAAACAGTCTAGATTATTTATCGGAAAAACTGCGCTGTATCTTCGGTAGTGTAATTCATCTTATATGACCAAAAATTTCACCTCAAACAGAGCAGTGGTGGTGATAATTAATACATGGATTAGTCAAGCTTGTATCTGTCATTTAGTCATTTCTTTTCGTCTCCTCCAATAACTATAATGTGTGAAAGTTTGATTGTTGTCATGTTTGAACGAGCTGTAGTAATTAACGCCATGTAAAATCACTTCAATTGAATATTTCCTCCGTTTTTAGATGCCCGGCTCCAAACACACTTGTCGAACACTTGCTCGCTTTAATTACCTATAATTATTGATATATGAAAATTATTTTAAAACTAGATATTAATATTTATTTAACGAGACGAATCTACGAGATCCCATTTGACTATATTTTTACGTGTAAAGCACAAACTTGGTCAAAGTGCTTCCTCTGAATGATCCCTTCATGACAAACAGCTCATTGGGGCGCACTAAAAAAATGGAGGACAAAACGGGGATAGATTGTGAAGGGCAACGCTAAGGTGGCGCGCGAAGAGACGCGCGCACGACAAGCTCAAATAATCCCATATCAATTCCACGTAATTTAAAACTTGATGATATTGAACGTACAACCACAGGTAGGCGCACCTGGATTGCTATCATACTTTACAGTGTGCGCGAATGTCTACCACATATCCACTTATCATATACGTACTATCCCTCGTACCTGATCCGGTCCAAATAAATTAACTCCGATCCCAGGCCAACTTATATACATACGGAGTATTACTTTGGTACACATAATATTTATCTTGTTTTGGTTTCAACCTGATGATTCATGATAATACTCATTAACTGATTAACCCTCCCTCCAACGTAACGTACAGTCCTACATACTCTACTTATTTAATTACAATCTATCCATGCATGCATTATGCATTATGCATACTACGGACTACGGACAACTACGTACACTAATTACTACTTGATGATTATTACTTGTTCAACATGCACTKATTTTTCAATTACCGATGCTTAAACTAGGGATCCATATGTCCTAATCACATGCCCCATGCACCTTTATATATCAACACTCACTTTTCCCTTTTKATAATTCCTACTTAATTTTACTTTACAATCAACTAACACCACCCAATATGCCCTAATKWAATGTTTTTTCTAGGAGGATTACATTAAACTATTAAATGTATTTTTACTAATYAAAATAATTTTGAAAAGCAATACAAAATCACACAATAAGTATCAAGGCTTAGGGRTATGTGGAGTGAAGGTCGTATTTAAATGTATTTCAATTTCAATGTGATTTTTACTAATGTATTTCAATTTCAAACTAGATCAAAGCTCATCATYCACAAGTTTGATTCAAATTCGAGTTCGGCTTAAAATCTTACTACGTGGAGTGAAGGTGGTCTAGTAGAAATAAATGCTCGTAAACAAACTTGGTGGCACTGTGGCAGTGAATATATCCATAATTGTTGGGTTTGATTGAGGCTCCGATAGTGATTTTTTGAACCTTGGTTGAGGTGGAGAAAGCTTAATTGAACACGAGGGGAGCTTAGTGGGGCGGGGGTAAATTAGTAAAATGAAGTGAACAAGTCATTGCCTTTTCAAAAAGTACAGAATGAATGAGACTCCAAGAAGTTAGAGCCGGGAGTTTAACTAAGTTTCCAGATCCAATTCACTCAATTTCACAACCTTTTCCAGTTCTCTCTTCTCTCTCTCTTGTATGTTGCTTCATCAATATTGAATTCAATCATCATACTTTCATACATACTGCATACTTACTTGTTTCTTTAATTTCCTTCTTCTTCACTGCTACTACTCCTTCACCCTTCTCTCTCTCTCTCTCTCTCTCTCTCTCTCTCTCTCTCTCTCCTTTATCCCAAATCCAAATAATGCTTGTCCTGTGAAGTGTGAACTCAATAACTGCTGATCCATTTCACATTTCCACCACCAAATATGAATCGCAGCTTCAGAGACTACGCGGCTACCACCACCACCCCCACCCCCGCCAACTACAACTCCTCCGGTGCCTCTAGGAAACCACCGCCGAGGCAACAGCTTCACCGCCACCGCCAGAACCCCGACAGAAATCTCGATCTCTTCTCTCGTTCCCGCCGCAGCGTGTCCCTCACTCCCTCCTCCCTCGATTCCGAAGGTTGATTTTCTTCCTTTCTTCTTTTGTCGGTTTCCATTTCTCCTTATATAACTACCAACTACTCCATCTGCTCATGCTCTTGTTTCCGCACTTTCACTTTCAATTTCAATTAATTGACTGATTGGAATTTGGGATTGGAAAATTGGAATGGTTGCAGTGTCAGGGAATTGGGAAGATATCAGTGGATCAGTCTTGAAGCTCGGGCCAGGAGTGGATTGGATGATCTCCTGACTTCCGCTGACTCCGATGGCGCAAGCATGACTATGACTGGTTTACATCCTCTCCCTTTCCCCCTTCCTTTCTTGGTACACTGCACCCTTGTTATTCTATATTTTTACTCTCATTCTCGCGCTTTCACTTCCATGATCTGTCTGTCCTCTCTCTCTCTCTCTCTCTCTCTCTCTATTGTGCTTCATCCAATCATCATTAAACACCCTTCATGTATATGAACATGTTATCTGTCTGTCTGTTTGATGCTATTCTCATCGGATCTATAACTATTTTACAATACTACTTATCCTAGGGAAACTCTATGCATACGAATTTTAGCCCTTTTGTTTGCTGATTTACAATGTTAGGAATAGGGAACTCTACTGCATATTTAAAGTGTTGCCAACATTGTTGCTTCTGTAAATGCTTTATTTCATCCATGAGTCATGGACTATAGTTCACCAATTTCAGCTTCTGAGCGCCTCCCGGAACGCCTCTTTGCGCTTCATCGGAGGAGGACTGACTTTAACCTACCTCTTGCCACTCCAAGAAACAGATCTGCTTCTAGATCCAACTCTACCACCAAACCTTCCAGGGTACGTTTCCTTTATATTGTTGTATTGCTTCAAACTAGTTTCACAAACACCTAATGTTCTTAGGACTCTATCAGTTTCTTTTTCTCTTTTATTCAATCTAAATCCTACAACTTTTCAAGCAAACATATTGCTTCATTTGAGTAGTATCTGGAAAAAAACAAATCATGATGGCTCCTTTGCCTCCTTGGGTTAAAGTACATTGCTCATTTGCTTGCAATGTGAATAATCATTACATCAGAACATCTGTTGTCAAACTATTTGCCGCACTGGTTATTGGGTCCTGTTGTTCGTTTTCATCTTCTTGACTGATTTTCTCATATGTGGAATGGCTGGCAAATTGTGACTTGCTAACTATAGCTTCATCTTATATGGATTACTACTGTCAATCCCTCTAACTTATTCTGGGATAGAGGGAATTTTGAACTGGAGTAGTTCGCAAATTGTAAGGAAAGGGGAAAGGAAATTTCATAAGTTGCAAGATCTTGAAAAATTAAAGCAATCTGATATGTGTGATTATGTTGACTCTTTCTTATGTGGAAGCCAGCATAAGTAACTTAATTATATTTTTTTGCTCACATTTAGAATTTTCAAATAGTGTTTTAATTTTCAGTCATATGGTTGTATCAGCTTTCGACTGCACAATTGGATAATGGCCATTCCTCACGACCAGCAAGAAGCAGCTCAGTCACACGTCCTTCTTATATCTTCTCCTTTCAATAATATACTTATTCGTCAAATAGGAATCCCTCCGCAATGTTAAATACAAGTTCAGCCTCTGTTTCATCTACATAAGACCATCCTCTCCCATCTCACGCTCATTTCTACTGCAAGACGCCACCCTTCCAGTCGAACTACAGCCTCACGACCTTCCACTCCTTCCAGTCGAACAACAACCTCACGACCTTCCATCCTTCTAAAGCCCATTTCTTTGTCCACTATCTCATCTGGTGATAGAAAACGACCATCACAAAACTCTAGACCATCCACTCCTATTCTAGGTCACAGGTTCTCCTGCAAACTCAAGTTTTCCATCCATTCGATCAAATTCCCGTCCATCAACTCCAACTCGACGTAGTCCATCATTCTAACTCTTTAGTAGCTCCCAACATGTCTGTTTCGAGCAGGACGAGTAATATTCCAATGACGCACTCAGACATCAACATCCCGTCCAAGCTCCCTCAGTCTTAGGATTCGATCACAGCAGCCAGTTATTCCTCCTGATTTTCCTCTTGATACACCTCCCAATCTAAGGACAACATTGCCGGATATAGACCTGTTTTCGCTGGAGGTCAAGACCAGGTGCTATGACGTCAAAGGTGAACACAGAACTCTTAAGTCGGCTAACATGTCAAGAAGACCATCTTCTCCAACGTGTGAGCAGAGGTCGATCTGTAGAACCACAGGGAAGGGCCATCTTCACTCTAATGGCACCATGCTGATGTATCTGAGCCCCGCAAATCAGCTTATGTTTCTGATTCAATGAGGAAACCTATATCAAGGCATCCAACACCTTGGAGAATGGGAGCATGGGACGGACCATATCAAAGGAGTCTATTGACCATGGTGGCTATCAGGATATGGTATGTTAACTACTGGCTTTTAGTTGTTTGCATCTACTAGTCAGGATTTTTTTTGCCTTACAGTCGTATATAACCATGAATTCATCTGGCGTATTTCTTGGTTATGTTTTTTTATTTATTTTGGCTAAGCATCGTATTAGTGCATCTTATAAACCAAAAAAACCTCCAGATTGATGGGTTGAATTTTAATGGCCCTAGTCTTTTTATGCATGCGTTCTATTAATCATATTTGTTAGGCTTGCTTATGAAACTACATTGGAATTCCTTTTCTAATTACTTGTTTAGTTACAGTTATACTTGCATAATTGGTTTGAATAARTCCTTGCATTTCTTTGCACTGCTTATGTAGGATATTAGAAATGGATCAGGCAGCATGCGTCCACTTCCCAGTACCTCTCTGTTCCCTCAGAGCATCCGGTCTGCACCATCYAAGATTCAAACTACCCATGGTTCTGGCAGCCCAACATCCATCAATAGCAACGGAAGCCCATCACTTAGCAGTAATGGATCTATTTTAGAGAATGGTACATATGCTAATGGGTTTCATGAGAATGGGAAGAAAGAAGAAAATGGCAGGTTTGGGAGATTGACTGGGGCTGATATGTATGAGAGCACCCGGTATGATGCAATTTTACTAAAAGAGGATCTGAAAAACACTACTTGGCTGCATAGCATGGATGACATGTCTGATCAGTGTTCCATATTTGAAAATGGGTTTGAGCCTCTGCCTGAACCGTTTGGTCTATCATGATTGGTTCCTTACTTAGGTATTTTACTTTTTTTCCCCATTAATTAATTAATTATATACCCATACATATATGGTTATCTCTGCYTAATCGAAAGTCTCATTTTTGCTTGGAAAAGAGCTGGATGTCTATTGATTAATTGTTTTACAAAAGGAAAAGAGAAAAAAGTTCTGAGTTATCATGTTCGGGAGTTTGAGTGTGATGTAATTGATAAGGTAGAGTGTAACTTAAATCCCTGGAGACTTCCCAGGCAAGAGGAATATAGTACTGTATATTTGGTTCATTTCTCTATGATGTGTATTGTGTAGCGATGGTTAAGCATCATTTTGTTGCTTTCATTATCTTATATAGCACTGAGTCATTTGTGTTTATATGCTCTTTGGTCCTCCCTTTCTAAGACTGACATAACTTAAAAGAGTAAGTTTACAAGTTTTGATTTCAATAGACCTATGGGGAAGCTGGAAGTGAGTTTACAGTTATTGATATCCT
>SNQN01010472.1:0-21840 GCA_008642245.1 Bassia scoparia | reverse complement strand
ATAAACAGAAAGAAACAAACAAGGTGAAAAAAGACCTTGAAATTCAAGTGGTAACAGTGTGATTGAGTGAAGCAAGTGAAAACAACCCAGAAATGAAGCAGGAGAAGAGGAGAAAAACAGTGTAAAAAGAAAATGATGAATGATGAATAATGGAGTTTCTTCTACAGATAACAAGTTGTAATGTAGAAGTTACAACGAACTGACATAATAGTGTATTAATAGTATATTGTATAATGTGATGAGTTCGAGGTGAAGAGTGGCATTAAAACTGAATACTTAAAGAAGAAAATTGTGCCGCTAACAATAATGAGGTTTTTCATTGATGAATGATGATGAAATCAAGAATTCAAGCACAAGGGACAAGTTAGTTGTGGCATTTAAATTGGGCAGTATATTTATACAGAGCAAGTACGTATACACTACTACTACCACACTACTGAACTAATACCAGTCTAGCCACTCCATAGTTCCATGAATTTCTGTCACGCTAGCGAGAAATACAAGAAAAAAATATATACAAGTTGGGTATTGTTTGACTCATCTTTGCATATTCTATAATACTGTAGAACATATTAACTTGTAAATTATAATTTGGCAAACAGTCATCTAAAATGTGTCATTGAAATAGACGGTGCTTATGAGTTTTTTTGATAAAGAGAGAACCTATGATACATAGTTTTAATCGAGTTCTATTGTTCACGCTTTTAGTAAAGGCCTTATGGTCAGAGAATAGATTAAATGGTTGAACAATGCTTGAAGTTTGGCCTAGCTTGTACTTAATTAATGAAGTAAAATAATAATGTTTGATTGTTTGCATTTTTGACTTTAACGTTACAATATGTGGCATATGTTGCACATGTGTGAGAGTTATAATTATTAATTAAGAGGCACTAGACTCTTTCAACACTGTATATGCATGGGTTCATTATTAGGGTTCTTTTTTTTTTTTAATTCTATTTTTCAATGCTCTCAAATTTTATTACGACGTTACAATCAAAATTATATATATTTTTGGATGCAAATGACTCACAACATATTAATAATGGGGAAGGAGTGGACGATTTGAATTTTTAACCATAAGGATCTAAATTGCTCTATATAGCTGCGGGGTATTGACTTAAGCTCAATAATGTTTCCAACCACGGTCCCCAACCATATATAAGTCTCCATATTATGTAGAATCTGACAAATAGAACCGCTTATAGCGTATACTGTAAATAATTTATACACATTTTTAGCAATATATAAAATCGTTTTTGAAAAAGTGTGCACAAAACGGTAAAGATGTATGAAATCAATAACAATTAATAGCCCAACACAAGCAGATGGGGTGTATAGAAAATAGATCTGAATATGAATCTTACTATAACCCATCTTGCCATTAATCGACAGGTAGAATATGGCTATGTCCAATTATAACTAGTTTTCTATAATTACTCAAATCATACTACTGCATCTCAACATAAGAATAGTTTATGATGTGTTAATCTATAACAGTCTAACAACCAAGTCGTAATAGGATTTCGCTCACATATGAGCTTTGACTCATGACGTCTAAAGCACTAAACTTCATATAAGTTGTCTATATCCTATCGCGCGTGTTAGGTGGTCTATGGTCTATCCATCTTGGGTCTCTCTCTCTTTTTATATTGTAGACGCTCAGATGAATATTATCACTGAAATGAACGAACACTTATAGTCAAAGTAAATGCCACTTAAGAGAGGTTGAGGAGCTAGCGAAACCCACACGTAGCAGCCAGAGTTACTATAGCACATCTCGCGAATTGTGTTGTATTTTACAATTTAGGATATCCATTCTCTCGTATTATACTAAAAAAAGACGTAGTGGAGAGACCAATTTATGTATCGTTAATTGGCAAGGTCACTGATCTGATGCCATTAATGCAGTTATAATTAATCTAATGAAGACAGCATCTAGTTTGCATCAAAAAATTAAATAAAAAATGAAGAAACGTCTAACAATCAAATAAAATAATTCTACTCTAAAAATTATCCTAAACGGCTACACTTCAAGTATCGTAATTGTGTTATTGGATCTTCAAACATCAACCTGTTGATATGATGTATGAACAATTTTGTCACTTTATTATGGAAAAAGTTCAATACAATTAATTCATAATAATTTACCGTGACTAACAATATCCACTCGTATCTAACATTATAGTTATATTACTACATACAGAAGGCGGAATGCACCTACACTTGAAGTGAGGTCCCACTTGACCTCACTTGAATCAAAATTAGTTGGCAATTTTTGTTGACCATATCACTTGATGTGAAATGGAGAAGAATTCTCACAAAATAGAATGTAAAGATAGAGAATTGATTTCTCATTTAGCACAGTAGTGAATAAGCTCATATTACAAGCGTCCCCCCCCCCCCCCCTCAAGCTGGAGCTTGAGCCATCCCAAAAAGATAAAGATGACGGGCCCCCCCCTGGTTACAAGGAGGTTGAGCCACAAGGCCAAGTTGGCTAATCTGTGGCCAAGAGCCTTACGTAAAGATATCAGCAAAGCATGAGAGATGGATTTGACATTGAACTGTGCGCAAAAACCAGACTGAACCTTCTCCCCTTACTAATGGACATTTTATTTTCACAATCAAGAAAATCGATTTCGGCGACCCGAAAAACTAATCGACACGAAAAAAAATCGGTCGGTTTTAATACTGCGAATTAAATAGTTTCATGCATGTTATAGCAAAACTGTAAGCCAAGAAATGAGCACATAAAAGGGTTGTGCATAATATGTGTGATACATCAAACTTTTAGTTTTGATTTTTAATTTACTTTTTTTAACTAATGAACAAACTTTTCAACCATTCAACAAACCCCAATAAATGACCATAAAACGTACGTCATATTATMCTGAAGAAAAAGGTTCCAATAAGGAAAAGGAAAGGACAACTTTTTTGTAATTTTACAGTTGGAAGTATATGGTAACATATATGATTCTATTTTTATATGATTTTTTTTAAATTTAATTTTATAACATAAGGTTGTATTGTGCTACAGTGCAAGAGATGACGATGAAGAGTTTTTCAGTAAAAATAGGTAGTGGAAGTGAAGGACAAGATGGTCGTCCGGCAGTGGGCCCCATTTATCGGAATCTTCTCGCCAAGAATGAGTTTCCGCCACCTCATCCTGAAGTGTTCACCACTTGGGATTCTTTTAGGTATCACTTGAAGATTCTTACTACTAAATGAAAGATTCTTTCATTTTGCTTTTATGTGATCAGATTACAGTTTAGACTTTTGTTTATTACTGTACTTAATTGGGATTTCATATGGTTATGTGTCCAAAATTCGGGATTATGTGACCATAGTTTCTTGTATGAGTAGCAAAACATAATCACGTGTGATATTGTTTTTTAGTGCTTCTTTATCACTTGTACATTAAAAATCGAGAAGAAAGTTGCAATCACTAWAAAGATAGTCTGATACGATTTGAGTTGATAAAACTCATCATCYAAGTTCATAGCAATTTGTGTATGAGATAGTAGCTGATTTTGGCTATGTATCGCGGTCTTATGGTTTCTTGACTTTGATGTTGTAGGCTCTCTGTTGAAAAGCATCCAAAAAATAAAATGTTGGGTTGGCGTGAAATGGTTGATGGCAAGGTAAAACAACCTACTAAACCAAGGAATTAACTGAATTATTGAAACTTTTTTAGTACATAACTCAAAATTGATGATTTTGTGTTGTTTTTTCCCTTCAATTTGGTGGGATATGTAGTGGGGGCCTTACAAATGGAAAACATACAAGGATGTTCATGAAGAAGTCTAAAGATTGGTTCTGCATTGCGGCTTGTGGGGCTCATCCTGTAAGAAAATCATCTTATGAATGTTCTAATGTTATTCTCATCCACGACGTTAACGCAACGATTTGACATAAAGTTGAGAGGAAAAGTGTCCAATCGTTCTAGTTAATGTGTTATGAGGGTATAGTATGATATTGTTGTATGACATTTTTGTCATGACAGTACTAGTGTATAATGGCATGACCAACATTCTTTCCTGTGCTAAGTTAACTGTGTTCTCGGTACAGGGGCGAGATTGGAATTTACGGTGTTAATTGTCCTCAGGGTCATAGCATGGAGGTTTGCTGCATAATATAAATTTAAGAAATTTCCAACTTCAAGTGAATTTCTGTGACTAATAATTTCATCATGACTGTATTTAGGCTTGCAATGCTCACAGTTTGATATGTGTGCCTCTCTATGATACCTTAGGTACTGATTGATCCTTCTTTACTAACTACTCGTTTCTTGAACCTGAGATATAGTCACGATGTATAATTTTCTCATGTCGTAATTGACCAGTCCTGGTGCATAAATTTATCATTGATCATGCTGAGATCGATTATGTATTCGTCAGATCAGACAAAATTGAGAAAGTAGTCTGGATGTCTGGAATTATATCTTCGTACACTTGAGTTGTTTCTTGTTTGTTTTCATAAGTCACTGATTGTCTGTTGTGACTGATGTCTGTGTGAAGATACTAAGCCCTGATTGCTCCTCCTCTAAAAGGTAAAATGTAAGTATGATTACTTTTAAGATAGACTAGATTAAATCAGTGTAGAAATTAATGATTAAAGCTGGATTCATTGCATTGCATTGAGCGGTTGTTTCTTTCACGTCGTTCACTGAGGAAGATAGCCAAAAGGCTCGTAATGCAGGAATTGAGACGTTCTCATGGAATCAGTTCCTCATCATAGTGAGATCATTTGTGTTCTACTTACCTAAAGATTGTCAGCTCTGTTCTAAGTTTTAGAGCAGAATTTACTATTTGTTCTTGTAACATTCTGTATTGTTTGATGTGTTCATGTGCAATAGGGAGTAGAAAATCCAGCAGAAGAAGTGCATCCACAACCAATCAACATTGTACGATAATGTACACGATGGCACCAGTGGAGTCCGAAGGTTTGTCATAACACATGAAAATGTGTCCTACCTTATAAATGGATTGGATCTTTTCTTAGACCAATTTGAGACAAGGTAGAGTGCAGTGATTCACACTTATATTTTGACAAGAACTGTTAACCATGCTGTTATCAGCACACACATACTAGAGTGTATACAATGTATTAATTTTACCCGGTCTTGGATAGATGACGGTGGATGATGTGTTTCTATCATTCCTTCCCCTGGCCCATATCTTAGATCGTGCAATCGAGGAATATTTTTTCCACAAGGGTGCTTCTATTGGATACTTTCATGGGGTACATTCTCTAGTTCTTCTTTGTATCATGTCCAATTCATGAATTTGGAAATTTGGCCTCTTTTCTCTGTGTTTTCTGATGTGTGTTGTTTTGTGCAATGAAGAATGTAAAGAAATCAATGATGATCTAATGGAGTGAAGCCAACATTTTGCTGGTGTACCTAGAGTGTTTGACCGTGTATATGAAGGCATGTCCTTGAACTTGGTCTTCCCTTTTGGATCGAACGTCTTTAGTTTTCCACCTCGTGATTCTGTAGGTTAACATTGTAATGCTGCCCAAAGTTACTAATTAAGATTTCTGCAGGCATACAGAAGGCGATTCAAGATCTTGTTCCGAGAAGCAGAAATCTTTCGCCTCCTTTACAAATAGTAAGTTGCTCATGTTCTGTGTACATTATTCATTGCTTTTATACATATTTGTCTTAAATATCAACACTTGAAATGCATTAGTACAGTTTTACAATATTATACTCTTTTATGTTTCAAATGCAGCAAATTATACTGGATGAATTTAGGGTTCAACACAAGTATGCATCCTCTAGCAGACTTATTAGCTTTCAGAAAGGTACTTTTTTCCCTATTATTAATGCCAAGAGCTATTTTTTCTGCATACTGATTTCAGAGCTAATTTGGCTTTAAAGCTGAAGAACGTTATTTCTGATTCGTTAAGAATTATAAGTTGTTCTTACTTGTAGCTATTACAATTTTTTGCTCTTAAACATAGGTCAAGAACAAGCTTAGGTGGTAGGGTTCGACTTATGGTATCTGGAGCTGCGCCATGGGGCAAGAAGTAGAGGAGTTTTTACGGGTACTTGCTGTTGTTTTGTTCTTCAAGGCTATGGTAAAGGAAAATGATTGGCTGATTCTTCTCTATGCAATCTTTCTCAATTTTAGTTCTCTGCATAAACAATTGGATTAACCAGATTGCTGCTGATTTGTGCAGGATTGAAGAAACCTGTGGACTGTCCACAGTTTGCTTCCTGATGAAATGTCAATGGTTGGAGCTGTTGGTGTTCCATCAGTTTACACAGAATTGCGCCTTGAAGAGGTTCCGGAGATGGGGTATCACCCGCTTGCTGATCCTCCACGCGGTGAGGTTGTTTTGAGGGGGAAAACACTCTTTACCGGGTACTATAAGAACCCTGAACTAACCAAAATCCATCAGAGATGGATGGTTTCATACAGGTTCAGTTTCTGCTTTCGTGCTCAGTCTTATGAGTCAAAAGTCGGCTTTCCGCGAATAAGCTGTGGGTTGAATCTTTCCTTTGCTTTTTTCAGGTGACATTGGTGAGATGCTTCCCAATGGAGCAATAAAGATCATTGATAGAAAGAAGAATCTGATAAAACTCTCACAAGGGGAGTACGTTGCGCTTGAGTATTTAGAGAAAGTCTACAGTATTACTCCCATTGTTGAAGATGTAAAACTTTCATCCTTATCTCTTATCTACTTTCCTTGCCTCGGTCTACTTGCTACYTTAGTTAATGACTCGCAAATGGTCTTAGATTTAGTTTCAGTTCAAGATTTGGAGCAAGTWGGAGTAATATGAAACATCCTGAACAAGCAAATGGTCTTAAGATATAGTTTCAGTTCATTACATTAACAAAATCTGAGTTCTTATTTCTAGGGGCTGATAATTTCTTGATTTTTCTTTTACCTTTTGAAGATTTGGGTGTATGGAGACAGCTTCAAATCAATGTTAATCGCCGTTGTGGTACCAAGCGAAGATAACGCCAAGAAATGGGCAGATCAAAATGGATATAAAGGCAGACTCCCTGAGTTATGCTCCTTAAGTGAGCTAAGAACATATGTTTTATCTGAGCTCAAAGCTAATGCAGAAAGAAACAAGGTGCTGATATAAACTCGCGACAAGTAGATTATCTGACTCACACCACAATTCTTTACATCTGATCACTAAACATGTCAATCTTTCTTTTGATCAGCTTAGAGGCTTTGAACACATCAAAGGAGTCATTTTAGAGCCTCAAACCTTTGAAGTGTTACCAGATTTGATGACACCAACCATGAAGAAGAGAAGAAACAATATGCTTAAACACTATCAGGTAACAAATATTCTGTCTCCGTCACTCTGTAACMATGCACACTAACACACACCAGGATATTCTTCGGTTGTTATGATATAACGCGATGAATAATTATTTTTCTTTCAAACCTTGAGCAGGCGAAGATTGATGAGTTATACAGCACCTTGGAAAAGAAGCGCTGGTGAACTTTGTGTTCGTGTGAGGCCGAGTACAGACATTGTGAACTGCAGTGTGCCGAATATCTATATCTATATCTATATCTATATGTAATATTAGTGTGTGCAACTGTTTGTAAGTTTGACAGTTGAAGAGGGTTTTAGGCCCTTTAAGGTGTTTGTTTAGCTATCTGAGAAAACTGTAGTTAATGCCAGTGTCCATCATCAATAAACATCACTTCTGTGTTGTACAGTTATCAGTTTTTCATGGTACTACAACTAATTGCTTGAGCCAAAAGTAGATTAGAGAAAAGCACATAAACAAAGCACATGTGAGGTTCCATGAACCAAAGTACCTCTTGATAAGTGTTAATTACCAAGTATAAAAAGTTTCAAGAGGGATATGTTTTGGAACGGTCGCAGGTCATGCCTTAGAGCACCTCCACCAATGACCAATGTAAAATTTTGTCACAAAATGAAAGACAAAAAAAATCACCTTTATTCCATCAATGAATTTTAGGTGACAAAAAATGTCACTTGGTGAAAATAATCACCAACTCTTCATTTGATAAAAAGTTTGATGGAGTGAAAACAATGGCCCGCATTTAAAACAAATTAATTCCTTAAATGAGCTATTTTTGTACTTGTAAATTTTTTTAAAAAATAATAAAATACTAAAATTTTCTAACTTTCGAAATTTATAAATAGACATTTATATTGCTATTTTTTCTTCACAATTTCATTTCTTGATTAAACACTAATCTCGATTAATTAGTGCTAGAATTTAGTTTTAATCGAATTAGTTAAAAATAATAAAAACAAATGATTAGTTAGATGTTGAGATAAATGTCGTGGGGTATAACCGTATAATTAATAAGAAGAGAGGGATGAAGAGTTTTTAGTGACAATGGTGTGATGAAGGTGAAAGAATTGTCTTGAGACGAAGAAAGATGAGTGAGAAAGTGGGAGGATGAAGGAAAAAAATCATTGATGGAGCATGGAGTGCTCTTAGGGCGACCAAGTTAAGTATAGTTAGGGTGTTAGCTAAGTCATTTTTTTCCATGCCCAAATCTGATAATTTTCAAGGTAAAAAAAGGTTTAAGTTAAATATGTTTTTAAGTTATCCAAGTTTTGGAACTTTTCCATAGGAAAAATAAAAACAAGTTCGTCAGTCCGAACAAATCGATAGGTGTTTTTCTGCTTAACCACCTTTGAAACCTCTAGTCCTCTTTGAAAGTAATAAACAACAACAAACTACTATTGAGCTACGAAATTTATTTTATGAAAGAATTTATTAGTACTCTGAACTAATTAACTTAACTTTTAGTGAACTCTACTAAATTTTCTAAGGATTGAACTTACTTTTTACTGACTTAAACTGAAAATATTTTTAACTGAATTGCAATTATTTGTGAGACTTATTGAAAAAACTTACTCCGGTTTGCGTGCAGTAAATATCCTTTTAGACTTCATTGATTTATGTATAGTTTTAATTATGGTGTTAGTCAGTAAGGTTATCGTAACTCTGTTATGAAGCCCATGTACTAGCTTACTGGCTGCCTAGGAAAGGGTGCTAGAATGTTGTTGGTGTTTGTCACTACTGCAAAAAAAAAAAAAACAAAGCTTATTAATGCAACTTGATTTTTCACCTCCCTTGAAAGTGTTAAAAATGGAGCACTTCAATTTAAGAAATATGCAATCCTTATACTCCTTTAATCCTAAGTTTATAATTTTTTATAATTTCTAGGCTTAAGGATTAGTGTTGCAACGTTTACAACTGCAAAAATCATACTGTAAAATGCTCGTTTAAATACAACAGAGTTTTTCCTCAAATTTTGCCGCATTATCTGACCCTTCAACTCCCTGCTTTAAACCACTTGTTGAAAATCTCCCTTCAACAAAACCAACTCGCCATGCTCGGAATTCTTTGAGAGAACCCCACTTCACGAAATGTTGTGTCAATGGGATATGATTGATTTTCGGGGTACAATTAAAAGCATCAACTTCAAATTGCACGCCAGTTGTTCGATGAATGCCTGAAAGAGATATTGTCTCATGAGATACTTTATTGTCGGTCTCCAAAAGACCAAAACAATATTGTACTTACATCTTATCTTCAGCTACAAAGGTCTGGGCTACAACCACTTCATAATACGTTTTCGATGTTATCAGTTTCAGTTTTGGGGTATGATTTTCAATGTTTTTGATCCTCAGTTCATGCCAAAGATTGTAGCCTTGGTTTTTGTTCCAGTGATTATGTGGGATCAGCATTGATTGACAGGGTATGCAGAATTAGGAGATCATTCTGCTTTATCTATGTTTTTTAATGATGTGTTACATAAGATATCAGTGTATGGAATCCGTGATTCGGGTTATATGCAATTGGGTGTTATGGATGAAGCCCAGAAGCTCAAAGGATGCTAAAGAGAGATGTTATTTTGGAGCTACTTGGTTGATGGGTATTTGAAGAACTGTGAGGTTGACAAAGCTAGATGTATTTTCGATTGAGATGGCGAAAAGAATGTTGTTTCTTGGCCGGGATGATCACTGGGTGTACGGAAAGGCCAGTGCTTGGATGCTATTGGAGTGTTTGTTCTCATGATAGAATCAGGCTTCTAGCCAAATCAGCATACATTTGCCAACATTTTGTCTGCCTGTGTCTAACATTTGAACTTCTGACAGGACAGCAGTTCATGTGTCATATGGAAGCATGGTATACGCTTTTTTGATGTTGTTTATGGGGATGCTTTTGTCACTATGTATGACAACTGTGGTGACATTGAAAGCTGCTTATAGTAATATTTGAGCCAACCTCTCGCTAAAATATAGGTTTGGAACTCGATATTAGGCCTGTCATGCAAGCCATGGACGAGCAAGAACAGCTTTGGATGATTTTGAAAAGAATGATTAGCAGTGGTCTAAGCCTGATAACATACTTTTTTACAATGTTTATCAGCTTGTGCTCATGGAGGTCTGATTGAAGAGGGAGAGGATTTTTGGTAGCATGGAAAAAATATATGGCATACCACGCGAGAAAGAGCACTTAAATACTTGCATGATATGATCTATAGGAACAGGTCTTCCTAGACAAGGCCAGGTTTAATTGAACCACATGCCATTCAAGCCAGATGCTGCTGTGTGGGGTGCATTGCTTG
The DNA here is from genome assembly GCA_008642245.1 of Bassia scoparia. Classification (NCBI taxonomy): domain Eukaryota; kingdom Viridiplantae; phylum Streptophyta; class Magnoliopsida; order Caryophyllales; family Amaranthaceae; genus Bassia; species Bassia scoparia. Next base: position 11,250 of record SNQN01010472.1, on the reverse strand, counting down.
CAGCATGTGGCTTGCATTCAATTTAGAAATTTGCGAGCAATGCTGCAGATTTCAACTCCAGACTGGAAAAAGATCATCTGCTGCGTTACAGTGCTTTCAAGATTCTTGTGAGCAAAGGGGTGTGGAGCTCTCTCACTGATTTGAAGGCAGATAATGGAAGTTGAACACATAAAAAAGCAGCAGGCTGGCAGTTGGATTGGTTGTTAAGAGCTTGAGTTCTGCAAGTCAGAACATCATCTTCTGCTGACCAACGATTCCTCAGTGAGTCTGGGCAGAATTGGTCTGAAGATGGATCGTGCTTGAAGATCATAATGTGTCATGATAAAAATGATGAGACATTGACACCAATCAGCATCTAGAATACGCTCATCAGTCATTCTCATAACAACCAGTTAATCACACTAATCAATGCATAGATAAAGTGGCGGCACCTTCAAGTGATTATGAGATCCAGAGATGATGTTCTTACATCAGGAAAAATCCGTAGAATAGTGTTTCAGCCCCCACTGGTTGTCTAGATCAACCAAATTGACATTACATAAATATACACTCTTATCAGACTTGTCTGGCCAATCATTTCTAGTCAAAGCAGGTAACTCTAACCTACTTCATATTTTCGGTTAATTRTAGTGTGTTATTTATGACTAATACCTTGTCTGACCCAGTATAACTCTTTAGACTGTTCTAAAAGAATCTGCACTTAAATAAAAACTGCACTTGTTAAACAGGTGGAAAATTTGCAGCAACTCGACTAATGTAACTAATRGGCAYGAGTGTTACGTTCAGATACCTGCTGAAGTCTTGACTAGAATAGAATCTCACTAGCTRCTGGCGCAATGAAGTAAAGGAYGTAAAGAGCAAGCGCAGCTAGAGACAAAGRGCAAGTCAATTCTTGGTCAACACAATTAAAATTGACGGACAATGTTAGYCTACGGTYAGACAAGGTTTGACATATAACAAGACAATGTTAGAAATTAACCAAGACAAAGTTTGCAATACAGTTGGACAATGTTAAGATTTGTACGAAATTTGTCTTTTTTTATTACATTAAAAAAATGGTGAACAGTAGTGAACAGTATCTAAACAGTACTTGAACGGTAGCAAAAAATTATAAAAATGCCATGCGCTATTTCTCTAGCAGCTCTTGATTTATCATTTCTCCAATGAAGGACGATGCTACTATTCGGGTAGCTGAGAGCTTGATAAAATTCATTCCAGTATATTCCCCACGGGAAGTGTAAACTTTATTGGGTCACACAAAAATTGATTGTCAGTGAAGAATTAACATAGAATGAGGTCGGTGTGAGGAAAATATTCCATTGGAATTGCGCAAAATAAAATTATTTTAAGGTATGTAATCAAATATAGTAAATAAAAACCAGGAAATGTTTTTATTTTGGCCGAATTATTTCATTGCAAACTTGCTATTCTTCTACTCGCAATCAAGTTGATGTTCTCATGTGTACTCGATTAAGTTGGTGTCCCCATGTGCACCCGAATAAGTTGGTGTTGTTTATGCACCTCGAGCTAAGTTGGTGCTTTTGCGGCCATTTTTTGTCTTAATATTAGCGTTCACTATTTACATGAATTGGAATTCAGGAAGCTTCTAATTTGCTCCAGCCTGCATTAGCAATGAAGAAATGTGGAAGCTTGTACTCCGTAATATAGAAACTCAAATTAGTGAAGAAGCAATTTACAGGAATTTGGTGCACTAAGAGTAAAGGTGTCAAAGAAGCTGTCAGTTACAAGTCTATTACAGACTTACATTATGTCTATCAGATACAAGTCACAGACTCAGATGTAGCATCTTTTTACTTCCTGATAATCTAACTTATACGAATTAGGTTGTTTAATTGTTCAAATGTAAGTATTTAAATACTAAGATAAAAATTTTGCAATTTTCCTAATTATTTTGGTTTGGGGTCGAAGAAGAGTAACTTGCTTATGTTTTCATCGAAACATCGTTTTTTGACGAAAAACGTGGATTATACATCACGAAAATGAGTCTCCAGGCAATTTTATGAAAATTGCTGAATATTTACCTTGGGTTCATTTTATCATATGTATACTCACGCAAATTTAGGTCCCAAATGAGTCATATGAGCGCTTTGAGTCCCACGAACGACAATTCGACAAAATGTCGAACGATGATAGGCAACACTCGATATTTGGGGAGGAAACTTGGCAAGGAGTAATCCCCCACCACTTTAAGCTGTGAAGAAAATTAGCGACAATCACAACGGGTCATCGAAAAATTGTTTTTCGGCGAAAAAACATGAATACATCACAGAATTAGGTATTTAGGCCAATTTCGGAAAATTGTCGAAAATTTTACCATGAGTTAATACGATCATATCATGAATCCAGCAAAATTTTGGCGCCCTAAAGAGTCCATATGGAGACTTTTTGAGACATGAAAACCAAATCGAAATTTGGGACAAAAAGTTAGCAGAGACTCATCCATCATCACCTTATGTGGTGGCTGAATGCGAAACGTCGTTTTTTTTGGACAAAACAATGGATTATACATCATGAAAAATATGAGGTCTCCGGACCTATATCGGAAAAAATTTCGAAATTTTACGATGGGTTCATGTGATGTATGATGACACACAAATTTTGGGCCAAAAGATTCCATATAGGGGACTTTTAGTTAGTGAACAACTAACCGAAAAAACTTTGAGATGCTCGTTGAAGGTCTGCGCTCGTAATTGGGTAAAACTTGGCGAGAAGTCATCCTCCATCACCATAAGGTCTGGATAGTTATTGAAATCACTATTTAAATTTTAAATCTTTTGTTTTTATGATTCAAATTTAGTCAACAATTTCCTTTACGATATATACATTTTTCATGGGTGGCGAAAACCATACAAATTTAAATAAGCACATAGTCTACAGTAGATATATATAGTTAATTAATTTATTTAGTGAGTAAGGCCTATTTTTTGTCAGCTCATTTTAATAAGTTTCGGTAAAAATAATTTAAGTTCAGTATCAATAAGTTCAATCAGTAAAAATAAGTTCAATCCGTAAAAATATTCGTTCATAAAAATAAGTTCAGTTCAGCAAAAATATGTTCAATTCAGTATAATAAGTTCATTCAATAAAAAATAATTCAGTTCAGTTTAGCAAATTTTAGTTGAAGAGAGAAGACCTACATTGACCTAACAATAGGACCGTTCAATCGAACAAATCAATCAGTCCATTTTTGGATCTAATTTATTAGATTCGGACCAAGCGTCGCAAGACCAGTCTAATCGGATAACGTTCAAATCATTGTACTTTTGGGCCGGGTCGGACTTCGGACCAGATAAATTTATCCATGAGCATATTTATAATACTTATTCAGATTGGGACGAATCGGTTCGGAGTTTGAATGAGTTTCAGACAAGTGTTTCATACTGGTTTAGATCGGACTTGATCCATCGAACCAACATCCGAATCATCCATTTTTAAATCGGATCGGATTTCGGAATTGGACCAACTTTAACAGGGCTAGCCTAAATAACTTCTTTCAAATATTGTAATTTTTTTAACTTAAAAATAACCTGAATCAAATAAAATTAGTACTATGAAATTTGAGTATTGATGTTTGTAGAATCTTACTATTTTACGATTCGATTTTAAGGACTCGATTCGATTCAAATTAGAATCTTGAATTAGCAACCTTGGGTGCGGGAGAAATCTAGGGAAATTTGAGCCGGGTCTCCGAAATGTTGTTTTTTTGGACGAAAACTGTGGATTATACATCACGAAAATGAGGTCTCGGGCCAATTTTATAAAATTGCCGAAAAATTTTACCATAAGTTCATTTTTATCATATGATACATCAGCGCCAATTTGAGTCCCAAAACAGTCCATAAGGGTGATTGTTGAGTCCGTGAACCTAACGACAAACAACAAAATGTGTACAATCGTGAGGCGGCACTACGCTCGTATTTCGGGCCGGATATTGGTGAGGACTCCAAGGAGTCATCCCCCATCACCCTTAAGGTGTGGGAGAAATTTATGGAACAACAATCCGATCCGGGTCCCAAAAACATTGTTTTGGCGATAAACGTGTATATATTATCAGCGAAAAAGGTGTACTATACATCACAAAAATAGTTGTTGAGGACAATTTTGAAAAATTGATGGAACTTTTACCATGGGGTTATACGATCATATGATGAATCCACGCAAAATTTGGGACCAAAAGAGTTCATATGGGGAGACTTTTGAGTACGCGAACGACAAACGAACAAAACATCGAAACGCTCATTTGAGGCATTACACTCGGTATTTGGTAGGGGTGTTCAAAATATCCGATCCGATCAATCCGATCCGTGATCCGCTTGATCCGATCGAAAAATCGGATATCCGGCTCGGTTTTTAAGGTTTCGGATATTTCGGATCGGATATCCGAAAATTTTCGGATCGGAATTTTTACACTTTCGGATATTTCGAATATCCGAAATATCCGATTTTTTATTAAAAATAATTTAATATGAAAAAATAAAAGAAAAATAGGTAAACATATATACATTGATCCGCGATCCGATTGATCCGATCCGAAATTTCGGATATCCGATCCGAAATTTCGGATATCGGATCGGATTCGGATCGGAAAATAATAGTTCGGATATTTCGGATCGGATATCCGAAAATTTCGGATCGGATTCGGATCGGTATTCCCCGATCCGAAAATTTCGGATATCCGGATTTTCGATCGGATTATCGATTTGAACACCCGTATTTGGGGCCGAAACTTAGCGATGACTCCTCTCTTATCACCCTTATGGTGTTGGAGAAATTTTGCCGCAAAACCGAGTTGAGTCACCGAAACGGTGTTTTCCAAGCAACAAACGTGGATTGATCATCTCGAAAATGAGGTCTCCGGGCCTATTTCGGTAAAATTTAAGAAACTACGTTAAATTTGGAGGCCAAAAGAGTCCATGTGGAGTACTTTTGAGTCCGCGAACTACTAACAGACAAAACGTCGAGACGCTCGTCGGAGGCTTTACACTCGGTATTTGGGGTCGAAACATGGCGAGCAAAACTAAGTCGGGTCACCGAAATAACGTTTTTGAGCCAAAAACGTGGATTGTACATCACGAAAATGAGGTATCTGAGTCAATTTCGGGAAAATTATCAAATTTTTACCATGGGTTAATATGATCGTAAGATGAACCCACGTGAAATTTTGGGCCCTACAGAGTCCGTATGGGGGATATTTGAGTCCGCGAACGAAAAACTGACAAAACATTGAAATGATCATAGGAGGCACTACGTTCGGTATTACGGGTCGAAATATGGCGAGGACTCATCCTCTATTACCCTTAAGGTGTGGGAAAATCTCGGCAAAATCGACACAGGTCACCGAAACGTCGTTTATAGGGCGATAACCGTGGATTATACATCACGAAAATGTGGTATGTAGGACAATTTCGAAAAATATTGCCAAAAAATTTACCATGAGTTCATATGATCATATGATGAACCCACATCAAATTTGGGGCCGAAAAGAGTCCATATGGGGAAGTTTGAATATGGGAACGACAAAACGTCGAAACGCTCGAACGAGGCACAATGCTCATTATATGGAACCACAACTTGGTGAAAACTCGTCCTCATCACCTTTAATGTGAGGGAAAAATTCTGGGCAAAACAAAGTTGGGTCACAAAAACATCGTTTTTTGAGCGAAAACCTCAAAAAACGTGGATTACTCATCACGAAAATGAGGTGTACAGGCCGATTTCATAAAAATATTCGAAAGTTTTATCATGGGTTCATATAATCAAATGATGAACTCATGTCAAATTTGGCTCACAAAAGAGTCCATATGAGGGACTTTTAAGTCCGCAAACGACAAACTAAGAGAACGTCAAAATACTCATCGGGGGCACAACGCTCTATATTTGGGGCGTAAACTTGGCAAAAACTCATCCTCTATCACCCTTAAGATATAAGAGAAATTTTGAGAAAAATCAAGTCGGGTCACGTAGTTAATATATCACGAAAATAAGGTCTTCGGTCTAATTTCGGAAACATTGCTGAAACTTTTATCTTGGGTTCATATGAACAAATGATGAACCCGRGCCTAATTTGGGGCTCAAATGAGTCACTACCATGAGTTGACTACGCGAATATTTTAACAAGCGAAGAATGAAATGAATCAGTTCGCTTGACCAACCCGAGGCTCAAGTTCTTCTGATTTTTTAACATCCGGGGACTTTTGAGTCTGTAAACGATAAACCGACAAAACGTCGGTACGTTCGTAGGAGGCTATATGCTCAGTATTTGTGGCCAAAACTTGGCGAACACTCATTCCCCATCACCCTTAAGGTGTGGGAGAAATTCTGATCAAAACCGAGCAGGTTCATCAAAATGTCGTTTTGTAGGCGAAAAACATAGATTATTATAAATCACGAAAATGAGGTCTCCGGGCCAATTTCGATAAAATTACTGAAAATTTTACCATGAGTTCATATGATTAGGGGTGTTCAAAAATATATGATCCGAAAAATCGAATATTCGGTCCAATTTTTAATGTTTCGGATATCCAGAAATTTTCGGATCGAACCTCTTGCACTTTCAGATACCTATCCGAAATATCCGACTTTTTATTAAAAAATAATTTAATATGGAAAAATAAATGAAAAATAGGTAAAAATGTATACATRCAATCCGCGATCTGATTGGTCCGATCCATAATTTCGGAAATCCGATCCGAAATTTTGGATATGTGATCCGTAATTTTCCAAATATCGGTTTTAGATCGGAAAATAGTAGATCGGATACTTCGGGTCGAATATCCGAAAATTTCGGATCAGTCCCGAATCGGTATTTCCCTAATTTACAGATCGGATTATCCGATTTAACACCCCTACATATGATTAATCCACACCAAACCTGGGTCCCAATAGAGTCCATATGGAGACTCTTGAATCTGCGAAAAACCAAACCGACAAAACGTCGAACACTAGTAGGAGGTACTACGTTCAGTGTTTGGGGTTGATTGTTAAATTTCGGACATTTGGACGAAATTGGCTCGAAGACATTATTTTCGTGAGTATAATCCGCGTTTTCGGTTTAAAATTATCGTTTCGGTACCCGACACTTTTACGCTAAATTTCTCCCACACATTAAGGGTTATTAGGGATGCTCCTCACCAATTGTCACCCTCAAACAACGAGAGTTGTTCCGCCACGCGTGTTCGACGTTTGTCGCTTTCATCGTTAATTCCTTTCGAAACCCCATCAAGTCTCTTAGGTTTTCCCTAAACTTTGTGTGGCATCGTTATATGGTTGTGGAAACCTACAATAGATTTTTGGCCATTCGAAAGAAGTTGGTCCAAAGACTTTTTTGCGATGTATAAATCAATGTTTTTCGACTAAAATTATCGTTAGGGTACCTGACTATATTTTTCTAATATAGAGTTCTCCCACAATGTTAAGTGTGGATGAGCGATGACTTCTCACCAAGTTTCGGCTCAAGTGGTGAGTGTTGCCTTTTGCACGCTTTTCAATGTTTTGCGTTTTCGTCGTTTCCACCATATCTCCTAATTTGGCTAATATTTGTGTGGCATCGTTATTGTTGTGGGAATAAACCTTAGATTATTCGGCATTTTCAACAAATTGATCCGCAACCTCATTTTTCATGATATATAATCCACTTTTTTCGCACCAAACTTATCAGTTATCAGTTAGAAACTCGACTCAATTTCCCCTACAATTCTCCTACATCTTAAGGTCATGATAGATGACTCCTCGTCAAGTTTCTACAATAATAGCGAAGTTGCACCTCTCATGCGCATTTGCCGCTTTGTCACTTTGTCATTTGCAACTTTAGAAATCCCATTATCGATAGTGATAACATACATCTAGTGTATGTGGATCCCACATACATTTTTCCATCACCCATAAATTTAACAACACATTAAAATCAAACAAACAAAAAAAAAATAAAAAATTGAATATTTAATGCAAAAAGTCCCATTAATAGTCAATAAAAAATTGACATGTCATAATGTATGTGGATACCACATACATTAGATGTATGTATAGCTTTTCCCATTATATCTCTTCTTGAAGCTCCAAAAATTTGCGTAAAATCTTTATATGATTGTGGAACCAACTTTAGACTTTTCGAGATTTTTGACCGAAATTGGTCCGAGACCTGATTTCGTAATTATAATCAACAAAACAAAAACATTAAGCACAAAATAAATTGGTAGTAAATTAAGAAATACAATGAAACATAAATGTATAATGCTGCTGATATATCTGAGTACACGACAATATAAATTACTAAATTAAGCGAGACTTGCAGCAGCCTGAGGAGATCGTGACATTGTTGTCCAATTAAGCTCAAGAACCATGGATTCACGGCAGCTGACATCTTCATGCTTCCCAGCACACAAAGGGTTATCAATGATAGCCTCCACCTACTTCCGTTCTTCTTTCTCCCGTCCTTCTCGCTTCTTGTAGAGTCTCTCTAAAACTCGTTTTGCTTCACAGTTAGGAAGTTTGCAAGTCGTAATAGTGTGGTGCTATATCAACAGCCTGTTAACAATTTAAAAACAATGATAGCAACAAGCGTTTTAAAAACCAAGAAATGCAAACATAACAGATATCACCAAATTTTTAAAAACAAGATGATCTAACCATTCTCCGCGAATATCAGTACAGTACGTATGAAGTTCCTGCTATGTCAACACATATTCATGTATATAACCCACTCTGTTTGTGATCCAGGCAATTTGAAGATGCAAGTGAACCACCTGGAGGTTCGATGTAATGACAAACAATTCAAGGTCAAAAATGTGAAGTCATTGAAGATTTTACTGAAATTATTAAAATGGAAAAGAGGAATCACAAGAAACGTCACTACAGCAATAGTAAATAGATTTATTTATTTTTTATTCAAAAAATTAGCAATAGAAATAGATAATGGTAAGAAAACTCACTTGGTTATCTTTCACTGTCAAATATGCCCTGTTTTCTAAATGTGCTACTTGCATGAAATATCTGCAAGCATTGCCTTCCGTATGTTGATATAGTAATCCCTGCTGTTGAAATCAGTGCTGCACAGCTTGAGGGTTAACCTGCCATAATGCGGACAAGTTGCTGTCTCACATTATCTGCAGACTTCAATGCTCTCTGGTTGACAAAATTCTCATAACACCAGTTTGGGTCCTCCTCTGTTTAGAATAGAAACATTGAGAATAAACAATGAGCACAATATCTTTTTCTATTTTTTAATAAGAAAAAAAGAAGAGACAAGACATYAAAAGAGAAGAATGGAKACTCACGATTCTGCTTGTAAGCATGGTATACATTCAACAGCGTGAGGTGATCTCCGTCGATGTGTCCAAACCTAGCTTTTGCTTCATCTGCAGCTTTCTGGGCCTCCCTAGGCCTCACAAAGCAATTGGGTACTAGATAAAGTAATTGTTATCACAGACGAGGCCCACGGAAGGTCAGCAGATGCATAGAGGCGAGACCAGACCATTTGCTTGATGAGAAAATACTGAGAAATTGGATCTATCTGCATCAGCACTTACTTAGAAATTCTATGGCACATGCCAACCGGGGGCATGGAACCCAGACTAGACAGTTGCTGATGGTGACCTACCTACCTAGACTCAAAGGCATGCAAATGCACAGGCAGGAAAAACATACCCACAGCAAAAAGATTACAGCAATACATGCACAGATGAAACCTATGCATGCATAGGAGACTTTAGAGTATGTTTGCATAGAAGTCAGTGAGAAGGGAGGGGAATGAATAAGGAAAGATGGAGAAGAGTGAAGAGAGAGCTTGCATCTTCCTTCCCAATCTCACAAGCATTGAAAGAATTATATACTATAAAAATATTTTCAGGAGGAAAAAAAAATGAATCCTTCCAAAAAACTTCCCCTTCCCTACTCAGGCCTCCTTTTCTCATCCCTCCCCCCTTTCCGTTTAAACTCCCCCATCCAAACATACTGTTAAAGGTAATGCAAGCATGCTGTGGATGTTTCCTGCCTGTGCATTTAACAAGTTTTCGAAGTGACACAAGACTCTGGAAATTAAAATATGCAACTAGACACAAGACAAGGTTTACCTGAAAGCATTGCTGATATTGAAAGGATTTCATTTGAACAGTTAAACTCAGGACTTGCAACAAGCATCTTTCCCATTTGAGGATCCAGCGGAAATTCACTCATAATCTCACCAAGCCTGGTCAAATTACCCTCATCATCCAATGCACCAAGATAATTTAGAACCTCTAATGCTCGCATCAGAGTCTCCGGGGCTGGAGGGTCCATAAAGTCAAAATGCACTAGATCATCTATGCCCAACTTCTTCAGTGTCAGTACAGTATTTGCAAGATTRGACCGCAGTATTTCTGGATATGTCTGAGGTTGAAGATCATTATGGAAACTTTTCTCTGTGTATAGTCTAAAGCATTTACCAGGCTGTGTTCTTCCAGCACGACCAGCTCTTTGGTGAGCAGGCGCTTGCCTTGATATAGGAGAGACCAGTAGTGACTCAAATCACAACTCGAGGAAGTAGTTCTGTTTAGCAAACCCTGGTCTATCACATACACTATAACCATCAAGTGGTCAAAGATGTTTCAGCTATGTTAGTAGAAACAACAATTTTCCTTCCAGGAGGACCTCCTCTTTCAGCTGGAGGTGGGGCAGATCAAATATCTTCTGCTGCATAGCAGGAGGAAGAAGTAAATACAACGAACAGCTTGCACAGGCCCAACGTTGGTACTCTAAATTTGCAACCTTCTTTATTAATTTTGCGACAACATCTTCAATCTCCTCTCCCAGTAAGAAACACAATATAGTATCACCAGGAGGTTCACACACAGTGTATTGTACAACAGTCGGATAGCTGCTCCAGGTGTCTCTTGTCAGGATCCTGGTGTAAAAAATTTCCACAGATGCAATCTTCAGGACTTTCATAAAGCAGCAACCACTAAAATACCTTGAATATTTCTCAGCCTCTAGGTAGCACTCAGAACTAACCAAACTTTAAGTCTGGTCGATTTCTCAACACTCCTTCAAAGCCAAATAGCACATCTGTTGCCAATTGATTCTTTCGTGAGCTCATCAAGAAATTATAACTTTATATCTCTCCAATAGTGGAGCTGTCATTGCTTCTCTCATAAAATACCATCTGTCAGATACTGCAATAAAGAACGTCACATGGAATTAGAAAACCACTAACAATGCTTTTATAAAAGGAGGCAAATAATATCATAAAAGTTGTCT
>SNQN01010471.1:0-12822 GCA_008642245.1 Bassia scoparia | reverse complement strand
GAGGATCCCATGAGAACTCTTCTTAGGTGAGAACCATGGGAACTCTCATATTCTACAATTTTACTCATTATGTCCTACAATTATAGTTTTATGTTATACAATTTCAATCTTTATGTTCTACAATTTTTGTCTTTATGTTCTACATTTTTACTTTCATGTTCTACGGATTTAATTCATGTTCTATTTTTAAAGTTTTGTGTTCTACAATTTTAATCGTTATGTTCTACAGATGTAGTCTTCGTGTTCGACAGAATTAGTACTCATGTTCTACACTTTTTATGACTTTTTCTCTCCTACTTGAGCCCAACCCAACCCAGCCCACACCTTTCCATGAAACAAACCCATCACTGTCGCACCTCACCCAGCCCAAACTCAGCCAGCCAAGCCGCACCCTCACCCACGCACCAAACAACCACGCCAACCACTGCACCCAAACCAACTCACCCTCTTTGTCGAACCACCACCCTCAACCCACACTTTCCTCCACCGCACCGCCACCCTGACCCCACAACCAAACACTATAACTTACCCTTACCCTCACCCTCGGCTTTGAACAACCACCACCCGCACAAACCATAACCACCACCGCATAAAACCCCTAATGGAACCCAACCCCATCGCCACCACCACGTAAAACCCCCAATCGAACTCAGCCTAACCACCGTCACATAAAACCCCCAATCACCACCAACAGAGAGAGAAATAGGTAAGGAAGAGAGAGAGAAGTGAGTAAGGGAGGAGAGAGAAACGAAAAATCTGGCGCGGCGATGGCTGTGTTGAGACGGCGTGTGTTGCGGCGGCGAAATTAAACACGATAATTCTATTGATTGCGATGCAGCCAGCCGTGGTGCAATGGAGCAGCAAGGGTGGTGGTGCAAATGGAGGAGCGAGGGTGGAGAGAGAAAGTGAGGGAGGAGAGAACGAGTTGACGTATGGTGGTGGTTGGGGCGACGTGCGACATTGGTGGTGGTGGTGGTGGTTGGGCGATAGTGGTGGAAATTTATGCGGTGGAGAGAGAGGGGGTTAACGAGGAGAGAGAAAGTGATGAGTGAGGTGAGAGATTAGAGAGAGAGGGAATGGAGTGTGGAGAAAAGAAAAAAATAAATATATAATGAATGGTTGAGATTGATTTAGATTAATTTGAATGGATGAGATTAAAGTTCTCATAGTTCCTACAATAAGAATGGTTCTCATATGAACCTAAGTCTATATATATATATATATATATATATATATATATATATATACATATTAATATATATATATAAATTATTGTATATATGATTTGTGTCACGCTTTGTATATTTGCTTAAATAGAACCGCATTTAATCGTTTGTCACATTAAAGCCAGATACTTTTGGACAACCGGTTTTCTAGGCTCCTTGTTAATATTGACTAACAAAACGTGATACCTTATCCATTGTAGAAGTCATTGTTGTATAATAGTAACACCACTAGTAACTTTAGGAATTAGTTGCGCTAATAAGGCTTGAAATTGCTAAGTTTTGTGCGATCCATTAATACAGTGTTGAATGGATTATATCAGAAACCGAGTAGGGCCGTACATGCGGGCCGGATTGGGATCAAAGATTCATCCGTGACCATGTCCCGAAACCCACGAACTGGGTAATGGATCGAATCGTGGGGCCTTTGTTTTGGCATCAACGTTTCGGGCATCCGTGATTAACCTTTATAGGCACGGTGGCGATCCCCTTATTCGACAACACTTCCCCAACGCACTCACGTGCGGGTTTTGTGGCTCAAGCCCACAACACAACAACTACACACATCGATGTAGGCCCAAGCCCCCGCGGGGTAGGCCCACGGTCTACAGATCCCGTTAGCTGTAATTGCAGTTTTGGGTGTATGAGTACTTTCCACGCATGGGCTTGGTGGATAGGTTGTCTCCCCATGCACAGCCTGCTCGGTGACCCGTGATGATGCGGTGGACACCTCGAGACACTCCGACATGGAATGGCGGACTCCAACAGCCTAGGAGGATTTTTCGCCACTTAAACCCAACCTAGGTGAGATTCATTGTCTTTTACTTGCATTTTCTCTTCGAATGCTAGTGATTTTAACCACATCTTTCTGCAAGTTGAGTGGCTCCCATGGAGGCGAGTAGGAAATGCAAGGTCGAGGAGGTTTGCTGAAGTGGTCGAGCTTGCTAAAAGGCGATGTATCTTTTGGGGGCCTCAAGGGCCTGTTTGGTACCTTGGTGAGCGTGTAGATAGGCAGCATAGTTGTTCTGAGTTTGCAGTGCCTCATGATCCTCCAAATACTATGATGGTTGAGGATCTGCTAGTGACTGCGTTGTATAAAGACTCTAGCCAAGGTGAGGTAGTGGAGTACCAACTTTTGCTAGGTGCGAGGGTTAGGACGCCTATAGGTGCTTTATCGAAGAGCGGCTAGCCCTTCGAGTCGAGCTAGTTGCCGAGGCAAGAATCTTGTTTTGTCAATGCCTCTTCTTAACATTTGATTTCTGTTAGTTGTGCACTAACTTTAGCTTGGCTTGTGCAGCACGACTATGACCTTGGGGAGATCCCGTTTGCTGACTTGAGGATTCGTCCTGGCTTGGACGAGGTTATTGAGCCTTCCCCTCTAGCTGCTAGACATGCTCAGAACTCGATGCCCCCTGGAGCTGGTCAGGTAGGGGATGCTTTATTTGCTTGATTTTGTCCTTTCATGACAACATTCACTCATGTGCTAACTTGCTTGACTTGTGAAATAGATGCCTCTGGCAGGCGTCGCGAGGCTTCTAGGAGTGATAAATGCTTAGAGATACTCCAATGGCCAACTGAGAGACTCGGTAAGTCCACCAAATCTTGGAATTTCAATGCTTTGCAGGGTCAGGAACCCATTTTTAATTTAACTTGAAAATCCTTTTGCAGGTTCGTTAGGGCGACGATGAGGATGCTGATGATGACGGCAATGTGCGGATCAGACCAGTCTCCAACAAGGGAAGGACTTTGATCTTGTCGGGCACAAGGTTCACGAGCGGTGCTTCGACGTCTCGTTCTCAGCCCAGACCTTTGGCTCAGTTCACAGTACCAGGGACCCCTTCTGTAGTTTCTTTCCCTGACGAGTTGTAGGTCGAGTCTGCTTTACAAGTGCTAGCTTCACTTGGCTTTTCAACGTGCCTCGAGCAGTAGATGTACCTGCCAACTGTAGGGAAAGGGGGTAACCCTAGCTTTGAATTGATTGATTTTAGGACTTAGCTTAGACCTATTTAGACTTTTTTGTTGACTTTTGCTTGACTTTACTTGACTTGACTCGACTCTAGCTTATACTCGAGTGTTTGTGTAAATATGCCTAGACTTGTGTACGACTCTAGACACAACTCATTTTGTAATGCCGAGTTTTGACTACAACTTGCAAAAGCCAACTTGCTAACTATATGCAATGCAGGTATTGGAACTTCTAAGACAATGTCGATTATCTTGTGTTGTTCTATATGTTGTGTTGCGTTGTTGAGGCGAATGTCGGCTCATTCCTCCTTGAAAATGCAGGGAAGGACCTAGGTTGGACCAAGGACTGCATGCCCAATTGCATGGGAATAAGCAAAAGGAGAAAAATCGACCAAAACATGCCAAAATTGAGCGTAATTACGCCCAGGCTGAGCGTAATTACGCCTAGGCTGGGTGTAATTGCGCAAGAAACTGGCCTATTTTGCTCGATTTTTTATTTTTTTGGCAAGTTTGTTCTGCCCAATTGCTTATAAATAGGGGTTTATGCACGCCCTAATTTATTATTACAGCCTTTAAAGTGCTTTAAAACCTTTCTTACATTGCTTATACTTCATTTAATTCATTACATCAAAGAATTTTGCAACAAATTAAATGGAGAGAGATTTTGCTAATGCTTTGAATGATGTGTTTTCGAAACTTGGATGCTCGCGAAAAGGAGGACCTGACAAGGCTGAATTGTGATGTTCTCTTGACTCTGAGGTATGTAAGCCTCGATACAAGCCTTCTTTATACTGCCATAAGCCTATGGGACCCATTGATGTATTGCTTTTGTCTTCTGGACAAGGAAATTGTTCCTTTGCCTGGAGAGCTTGGTGCAATTATTGCTTGGCCTATTGTAAGTCTCCCTTGCATTCCTAATACCGTTGACTATTTTATTGATGAATATGAGCGATATTTGAGACTTAGTCCAACTATTTCACGACGCATGGTGAATGATCGGGAAATTGACTTGCTTGCCTTAGTTGATTACATTGCTAGTGATGCCTCTTGTCGTAGAGTTTGTCGTCGACGTGCAATTATGATTTGGTTGTTTATGCGCTTCTTGTTTGTTCATGGAAGGCTGAATGTTGGTCATGCTAGCGTAATTTCTATTGTTGAGCAATGCGAGGCTAGCCGTACTCCTATGTCGTTGTGCACGGGGAGTTATTCATGATGTTTAGCCGTCTTATAAAGGATGCGCATGAGCCTTTGTCTGGATGCCACGTTTTGTTGCAGGTATAATATTTTTGTCTTCATATTTTCAAAATAGTGCATTTATATATATATATTATTGCTTGTTTATTGATGTGACGACTAAATATTGCACATGCTGCTGTTTTTTGACAGATTTGGTGATGGAGCGTTTTTTCCTAGTTGAGGCGCCCTATAATCCCATCAAATACTCTGCTAAGGGATTTTTTTCCCATACGAGGGTCCATGTCAACAAATCTCAGCATGAGTGGATTCTTATCCTCGTTCACCGTGGCATTCTCGTGCGGTGGACTGTCCCTTAGTGGGGTATTAGGAGTATGGTGCATACTCGCTTGTCTCCATATGTCACTACTACAAAAAAAGGCTAAGAGACCGATTGAAAAAGGCCAAAGAGACCGCAAAACAACCGGTCTTTAGGTGACAGGGCTCTTAGGTCAAGAGATAGGATATTTTTTGCGGTCTTTTAAATCAGTCAAAGAGACCGGTTTTAAAAAAAATCGGTCTCTTTGACCATCACCAAAGAGACCGATTTTGACTGTATAACCGGTTTCTTTGATCCATCTAAGAAACTGGTTGATCACAATAACCGGTCTCTTTGATGTATTTAATTTTTTAAAAAAAAACATTTAATTGGAAATATCCATTGAATATCCATATTCCCAATTAAATGTACTACGAATTTTTGTTGTGCGTCACAACAAAAAATCAAATTTCAAATACTAAAGGTCTTTTGTTTAAATTGAATGCATACAAGTTCTAATAATAATTCATACTCCATTAGTCATTTAAAAATCTAATTATATAACTTTAACACTTGTAAAAGAAACAGTTTAACAAATTTAATACAAAGTAATTGAAAAGTTACAAAGCAAATTGCATCGGTTTGAACTCTATAATACTTGAAGTTAGTCTTGCAATTCTTCTTTCCTTTCTTTTCGACGTATAGGCTGATTTCCTTTTAGCACCAACATATGTTCTACTTCCTGGCTCTATGTTTTCACTCCTGAAGTGAAAAAACAATGAAATATAAGATAAACAATAAAACACTAAAACATACTGTGAAATATAGAGATGACTCCAGATGAATACAAGAAGATTTCTAATTTTTGTTTTTATAAAAATAAGTCAAAAAAATCAATTAAAAAATTACCCATAAATTTAACAATAAAATACTATAATTTGAACCCACAATATCGGATAACATACCCAGAAAATGAGGAAGTGAGGAACAATTATGTAAACTGAAATATTAAGCCCCTTCCACCACTATGTTGCACTGCCATCGGTCTGTCGCGCAGCCACCGCACATCCTCCCCGCCATCACACGTCTGCCACGTCCTGGCCCACCGCGCCGCTACCGCAACTCCTCGCCACAACCTGCAGAAATAAAAAAAAAGGAGAACAAAATCGAAATATTTTAAAAAAACAAAACTGAAGAATAAAAATCCAGAAAAATTGCAATATCAAATGAAAAATCACAAGAAAAAATTATTAACAAATCGAAGAACAAAATCCACAAATTTCAAAATCAAAAATCGAAAAAATCCCAAAATCTGAAAAAAAAAATAAAAAAGCCTAAACTAAACGAAATTTTATGAAAATTCATGGGAAACAAATGAATTACAAGAAAAATCAAAGGTCAGTACTTAGTTCTGAAAAATCCGAGAAAAATAAATGAAGTAAAAACAAAAAAAAAAATGCATAAGAAAATTACCTACAAAATTTCGTAAACATTGAGCAAAGTAATCGAAGTCCGTTTTCAACGAAAAATTGAGCAAAGCAATCCTGATTCGTTTTATTGAAAATTGAGCAGCGAATAAATTAGTTGAGTGAAAGATCTAGAGACTCAGAAAATAGAAGAGGGAAAAGAATTGATAAAGAACAAACTTGTGTTTTTGAAAGCATAGAAAAGAATGGAGAGAGGTAGTGTGTAATCATTAAAGTGAAGTGTGGATAGAAAAGAATGAAAAAGGTAGCGTAGTGTAGTAGTGTACTGATATATAAAAATTGTCATATGCTTTACAGTTGTTAAATGGGCTATGGGCCTCCTATTAAAAAAACTTATAAAATGCATAAGAGACCGGTTTAGATATGTCAGGTCTCTGATATTCATTTAAGAGATCGGTTGAATTCAAACAACCGGTTTCTTAGCTTAAGAGACCGGTGAATCAACTTAACTGGTCTCTTAAAAATGGTGATTTTGCCCAATTTTTTAGTAGTGTGTGTGTGTGGCTAGCTTGATCACATTGACCTTTTATTTCCCTTCAAGGGTGATGAGGAAATTCGGGAAATTTCAGCTTATTCCCGCTGTTGACATAGTTCAACCTGAGGACACTGAGAGTCCCATTCTACACTTGAGGTGATCCAACTTACTCGAGGTGACCATAAGATTTTTGCTCAATACCGTGTCTGGATGATTGCCACTGATGTGATGGGTCGTGCTGAGGCAAGACGTGCAGAGTAGAAGGACCATGCCAAGAGTAAGAGACTAGGATGTGACTCTATTGAGACCCTTGCTGCTAAGTCTACAGTTGTTTCCGCTAAGGACAAACTTGGTCCTAAGAAGGTGCCAGTTTGGAGTTGGCTTGAAAGACTTCCTCCTTTGAGGATTGACTCAAATGTTGCTGAAAGAAGACTTGGGCCTAAAGAGGTGCTTGGAGGTGATGCTAAAGGAAAAGGGAAAGCTGTTGCAGAGGATAGACCCAAGAGACGCAAATGGGTGAGGAAGCCTAAAGGTGAGAGCTCAAGTGCAAGGAAGGATGATGCCAAGGAGCAAGAAGAGAAGAGGAATGAGTGATTGCTTTTTTCCACACCTCTTGTTTAATTTGATGTTTGTTTATTTATGAGTTAATAAAGTGATTGGCTTGCAAGCCGCCTTTGCATGTAATAAGTGAACTTTGGAGCTTGAAGTTTCCTTAAGTATTGTAGTTGCTCAATTTTAATTTCAAGTAGTAATAAATTACAAACTTGCATTACTTTCCATACATTGTGTTTACTTTGAGCATGTTAAAGAAAACTTCATCCAATTTTCGCTTGACTATCGTTCACTTGCTAATCCCAAAATAAGTAGGGCACTTGTTATAGTGGCCGAGCCCTAGGGCGAGGCTGCCTACGTATCCCATAAGGAATTAGGCCATCTGTAGTTCTGATGCATGGTGCTATTGTGTTGATGAGATGCGGTGCACGTGAATGCCTTAGACGTAGTATTTCTTGAGCCGATCTAAGTTGGTGAGGTTGTATAGATTATCACCATTCATGTCCATTAGTTGAACTGCCCCTTTTTGCAAAATCGTTTTGACAATATAAGGACCTGCCAAATTATTACAAAATTTGCCCTGAGGATCTAGGACTGTTTTATGAAGTGCTTTAAGAACCAAATCACTTTCTTTGATGCCTTGTGACTTGAGTCACCTATTGAATTACTGTTTCACCCTCTTTTGGTATGCTTGCACAAGATGCAAGGATGCTACCCGTTTTTCGTCGAGCAAAGCTAACTTGTCGAATCTTGCCCGTACCCATTCCACTTTTCGGAGCTGGGTTTCTAGGACAATGTGTAGAGACGGGATCTCTAGTTCTACTAGTTAAACAGCTTCAGCACAGTAGACCAATGAGAAAGGATTAGCTCCCGTTGAAGTGCAAATTGAGGTCCTATAACCTCATAGAGCGAAGTGTAGCTTTTGCGGCCAATCTAGATAATTCTCCGTCATCTTAGAGATAATTGTTTTGAGATTTTTGTTAGCTGATTCAACTGCCCCATTGGCTTGTGGCCTGTATGGTGATGAKTTGTGGTGCTAAATCTTATATTTGYCAATCAGATCTGCACATTCTGCTTGAAAGTGGGTGCCGTTYTCACTAATGATTTCGTGAGGGACTCCATAGCGACAAATGATGTTGTTTTCTATGAATTTTGCCACGTGCTTAGCCTGGAGCTTTGCATTTCACGCTATTTCGACCCATTTTGTGAAGTAATCTATGGCCACAAGTATGAATTCATGACCTCCTTGACCGAGTGGAGTAATCTTCCCTATTATGTGTATTCCCCATGTAGAGAAAGGCCACAAAGAGACAAATGTGGATAGGAGAGACGGAGGAACATGCTGTGCATTGGAGTATTTTTGGTAGGTGTCGCATGTACGGACGTGTTGCATGCAATCCCTTTCCATGTTGGTCCAGTAGTACCCCAACATGATGATCTTAGAGGCTAGGAGCGTGCTATTCATGTGGGTGCCACAAATCCTGTCATGGATGTGCTCCATAATCGTAATTGCCTGCTTTTTTGTTGCATTAGAAGGGTATATATTCGCCCATTTCTAGGTAGTCTTTGATGTCTTTGTACCATGGCTCTTCCTGATCGAGGTTAGGCACCTCATTTGTTTGGTCTAAAGTGCAGACGTATGCTGGTTCTTGTCTTCATTCAATGACTAAGGGCATTTGGGTCACTGAACTCAGAATTTGCACCATAGATGCGAGCTTTGCTAGTGCATCTACGAACTGATTGTCTTCGTGTCTTAGGTAGGTCTATTCGACTTCGTCTATCTGGGATGTAATGTTCTCAAGATAGGACTGATACGGAGCAAGGCTTTCACTTCGTACCTTCCATCGGCCTGAAATCTGGTTTATGACGAGTGAGGAATCACCATACGCATGCAATCTCTTAACGTTAAGTGTAGCGGCGGCCTGCAATCCCAAAATACATGCTTCGTACTCTGCGGCATTGTTAGTGACGTCGAAGTCGAGCTTGACGGAAATTGGGGTGTGCTCCTCTTGTGGTGAGTTTAAAGCCACTCCAACTCCACATCCCTTTTGATTAGATGCACCATCAAAGTATAATGACCAACTTTCTTTCTCGGTCATCATGAGTTCGTCGTTTGGAAAGTCGAAGTCCTCAGGAAGGACTTCGTCTAGAGAGTCTCCTACGAATTCGGAGACAATACTACCTTTGATGGCTTTTTGAGGCACGAACTTAAGGTCAAATTTGGCAGGCATAACCATCCATCTAGACATGCGTCCGTTGACTGTTGGCTTTTCAAAGAGGTATTTCAGTGGATCCCCTTTGCATACGATGTGTACGGTATGTGTGAGCAAGTAATGTCGAAGCTTTCGCGATGCCCACACTAAGGCCAAGCATAGGTTCTCTAGGGTAAAGTATCGTTCCTCGTATGGAAGGAACTTCTTGCTTAGGTAGTAGATTGCATTCTCCTTGTCATCGATTTCTTGGGCGAGCATTACTCCAGCGACGGTGCTTGTTGTTGTAAGATAGAGCCGTAATGGATGCCAAGGGCGAGCAGGTCCTAATACAGGGGGATTAGTGAGGTATTCCTTGATCCTGTCGAAAGCTTATTGGTAGTTATCATCCCATTTTATGGGTGCACCTTTCTTTAGTTTCTTGAAGATGGGTTCACAGACCATCGTGAGCTTGGATATGAACTTGCTGATTTACTGGAGTCGACCCAAGAACCCTCGAATCTCCATTTCATTTTGCGGTGGCCTAAGTGACATGATTGCTTTGATCTTCGTTGGATCGATCTCAATGCCTCGAGAGCTGATGACAAAACCTAGGAGCTTGCCTGAAGTGGCTCCGAATGCACTTTTTTGTGGGTTGAGACGCATGTTGAATTGGGGAGTCTTTGAGAGAACTTCCTTAGTGCAAGAGCATGTCCTTCGTGGTCCTTTGACTTGACGATCATATCGTCGACATAAACCTCTACTTCTTGTGCATCATCTCATGAAGCAGAGTAATGGCAGCTCGTGGGTATGTGTAGACACCTAAAAGTGTCTCCCCAAAAGAGTAATCAGTGATGAAACATACCGCGTCTCGCGATTGTTTCACTTAGAAAAGATGCTTTGAACTCACAAAGTTGAAATACGTGGGCTACTCGAAACTTTTGAGCAAAGGACAAATAAAAGGGGCAAAACATTTTCTTTTATTTATTTTAATTATTTTCTATTTTTAGGTTTTCTTTTCTATTTTTAGGATTTTATAAATAATTATATTGGTGATCTCCATAATTTCCACTTTTCATCACACTCTTCACATTTTTCTGAGCTCTGCCAGCATTTTTAGATTATTTTTTCTGATTTTTCTACATTTTTCTATGATTTTATAAGTTTTATACGCAAGAAAATACAAAAAAATACAAAATACATGAAAATACTCCGGAAATACGTGGACCTTCTAGAACACTCTAGAACTCCTTGCTTGGAGAGCAAGGGTGTTAGGTGCGTCGAATCAAGGCAAATCACGAGAATAAAATCGGAGGAAATCAAAATATTTTCGAGTTTGGAAAAATATATACGCAGAGCTTGCGTTATACGCAGAGGCCTGCGTATATACGACCCCGCGTAATACGCAGGCCACCTGCGTATTAACGCAGACGGCATATATACGCGGTTTTGTCCCAATTTTTTCCACTCGTGCCTATAATACGTGCCTGCCTTGCTCATTCCGGACACACTCTTTCTCTCTCTCTTGTCCTTAACTCGCATATTCTCTCTCTCACTCTCTCACTCTCTCAACACTCTAAACCATTCGTTCTTGAGTTCAAGCATGATTATGTTTCGATTTCAACAAGCAATAACAAGGTTTATTCTGAGATAACTCGCCATTAACATACTCCTTTTCAATCTAATTAATAACTATTCGATTTTCGATCTAATTAACAGACATGTAGAAATCACTATTTAATTATTCCATGTAAATATGTAGGATGTCATTAACGTTTTATACGATTTTCATTGTTTTCATTCTTTTTATTTCATTTTCATTATTATTCACTTGTCAATACTAACGATTTTATCCTTGTATAGCGTTCAAGGCGGAAGATTCGTTTCGTCGTTTGTTTATTACGAACTAACCTTTGTTTGTTTGCATTTAGGGTAAGATTGGTTTGTATATATGGTTTGAAGTTCATACACTTCGCATTGTCATTGTTGTATCATTTGTAATATTTTCTAAACAAAGACCGGAAATTATGTGAATCACTTTAAAATCAGGATTAACTATGGCAAACCGGTTTTTAGGCACGTTTAACTTGATTAATGCAAAGTGGTCACAATTTCTAGGGTTAGGTAGTCTCTTGTGCATAATAGAACAAACTTTCGTAGTGAATTATTAGGTTAGTACGCTTCTAAGTGCTAAAAATGTAAGTTATGTGCTTTCAATAATCTTGATGAATGGAATTGCAGTGAGACCGATAGAGGCCGCTACATGCGGGCGAATTTGGTTACAGATCTTGATTCGTCCATGTCCCGAACGCACGAACTGGTTACTGGGATCAGAACGTGGGGCCATTGATTTCGCAACGTTTCGGGCGTCCGTGAATAATCTTTATAGCACGGGGGGCGATCCCCTTACTCGACAACATACCCAACGCACTCACGTGCGGTTCCGTGGCTCAAGCCCACGCAAAGACCTCAATGTAGTACCAAGTCGCAGCGCCGCTATACAGCGGCAGGCGCGGCCCCTGCCTACAATTTGCGACTTCACTGGGGATAATCACGTTAGGTGAAGTGGAAACTTGAAAGTCTCGTAATTCCATCATCACTTATTTGAATTTGTTGCATTTTGCATGTGACCCGCGCATAAGTCACACTTAGGCACCTTGGTCTCGATATGGCATGTTCTATGCTCGAGACTACCATAAGGGGATACTACCTTGGTTGCATGTGGTTAATTGATCGGATGGCTAAGGCAAGTCCGTCCCGGCCAGTGCCGTGTGTGACGTGTTACTGAGCGTCGTGCTGATAAGAGTATCTTGGCCATACATCGCTAATTGCTAGCGGCGAAAATGGACCGAGCTCTACTTTTAGGCATGGTACATTTTACTTAACCACCGACCATCAGTGCTCCTAAAACTGACCCTAGGTGTGTTGAACTCATCAATCTGTTGCGTGGTTACTTGAAGTGCATAGTGAGATTAGGACTCTTAGCCTTGTACGTATTGGACTTAACGCATCACATAACATATAGATATGACCGTCTTAGTTAGACATAGGATCAACATACATTGCTATTATACCATCACTTTGTAAATAAAAAGGTCATTCTTTTCCCAAAAAAAAAAAAAAATAATAATATAATAAAAAAAAGGGGGAAAGGATGACCATGCATTCATATAAATTTGATTAGGTTATGCATATAGGAGACGGTCATGTTAGGTCATGCATGAGTCTTTGAGTCAAGTGAAGCATCCAATTAATTGTAGTCTTGTTACTTCAGAAATCAACATTGAGCCCCCGTTTGGACTCGCACAGGCTAATCAAAAGGCTAGTGTGAGAGCAAGTCAGTCACTCCACCATCCCATCTCCGCAAAGGCACCTTTTCAGAGACCACCGATTTTACAACTATCTCAATCATTCACCATGAGCGACGAATCTCTCTCTT